>BMAV01005948.1:104742-121885 GCA_019973955.1 Trichonephila inaurata madagascariensis
CAGGCCTAGTGTGAGTGAAGCAAATGTTGAACAAGTTCAGAAATCCTTTAAACGGAATCCGACCAAATCAACTTGTGGAACATCACGTTGAACTTCAAATATCGCAAGCAAATTTGGTAAGAATTCTTCATAAAATTCTCAAATTGCATGCTTATAAAGTGCAAGACATGTTAAAGAACATTTGGCGGAAATTGGAATATGCTTAAACTAACTCCGAGCTAAAAAAGGGGCACACATTGAAATTTACGGCGGTAAATGGTCTTAAAAAATTCATAGTAGTACTTGTAATATATCTAAACAAACATATATCATACATATTATAATACAATCATTGGTATAAAAATTTGCACACTTAGAGTTGTCAACATTAAACGAAATTTACCATACGCAAGTATTACTTTGATATGATTAGAAAATAAAAGAAAAAGGATCATTTATTGTAGAAAAGAGTTCAAATGAATGAAAGTTTTAGTATTCTGATGGACCTCCCTCTAGCGCGAATGCACGATGCGATACGAGAGGGCATTGACCCGTACAAGTTCTGTATGATGTCCTGAGACATCTCGTTCCACAGTTGCTGTAAACACGCCGCTAGTTGAACCAAACTTGTAGGCTGCCCAACTTACCGTCCCAAATGATCCCAGTTATGCTGGGATAGAGCAGGCTAGAAAAAACTGGGGATAGAGCAGGCTAGGAAAGGGTGGTAATGTGGTGAAGACAGTCTTGTGATAGCCTTGCTGTGTGTGGCCGAGCATTGTCTTGTCGAAAAATAGCTCTTGGGAGCATTACCATGAATGGCAACACATATGGCTGAAGGATGTCATGGACGTACCACTGAGCTGTCACTGTTCCATTGAGAGGTGGCGGTGTATCATAAAGCAATGGCACCCCATACCATCACACCAGCTGTAGGAGCAGTGTGTCGCTGTAAAATGAAAGCAGGATTGAAGCGTTCACCACGGGGTCACCCCACACGAATACGATTGTCATTACTACTCAAATTGTATTTAGATTCGTCGTTGAAGACGACCTGGTTTCATTCCGTTGCAGTCCAATCCCAAAAAGCGTGACACCACTCCAAATGGAGGTGTGAGTGGATGGGTGTCACTGACAGCACACGCAATGGGCACCGCGAAATCTTACTTACTTACTAAAGAGGATGGAGCTTGCTCAAAGGGCTTAGAGCTGCATCCGACCCTCCGAGAAGTTATTTCATTTGAAAACTAAACGAAAAACATGTACAAAAAGGTCCCGATTGAGGTACCCTCCACCAAAAGTCTTGAGAACCGGAGGGGAAAATGCAGCAAAAACACTTTACAATTACAATGCAAAAAAAAAAAAACACTAACACCCACAGGTGCTATTTTTTAATGAGAAGGAAAGACCCCGAAAAAGACATAGGACACGAGAGGAAGCCACTCCGAAAAGGAATTGCGAAATTAGGGAGGGGGTGAAAATTGTAAGATTCCTCAGATGTTCTCCAGCCAGGTGCCTTGCAATGGCTTGGGAAGATACAGAGGTTCGTAGTGAAGGTGCTGCCTGTGTCAGGACAGCGGCAAATGACACAGTTGACTCTACATGTGCGTGTCGTATAATGTGACGGTTTTCTCGACGACTGGTCTGTTGAGGGAGTCCTGAGTCTAGTTGCCATGTAAATAACGTCCAGCTTCCATCATCCCGATGATTCTTCCCCTCTCTAACTCTGACAGCTGTGTAATATGCCCCCCCCCTTTGGTGACCGTATCTTTGATAGAGGTGTAGGGTTTTCTAAAGTAACAGACATTTTAAATTCTTAATATGACTTATTATCTCAAATTTCAACAAAAAGAAAATTAAATTAATATATTAAAGCGATGTTTAATTCTTGATAAAACTTTCTAACTACAAAGTTATAAAAAGGCCAATGCAATAATATTTATTAAGTTTTAGGGACATTGCAGATTGAATTATTGGGCGAAGGGGAAAATTCTATCGTTTTTTTGTTTTTGTTTTTCTGAAGAAAAAAAAACACCCCCTTTTTTTCACTTTTTTATTTGAAATTCAATCTAAAATATAATGTCCTTTGTTAGTTTTTTACAACTGTATGCCAGAGTTCTAGCAGCTTATCTAACCCCCTGGAAAAGAAGTCCTCCATTTCGGAGACAAAGGTAGTCTTCCACTGCTATTTAGACACCTTCATAATTCATATATTTATCTCCATCAAGAGAGTTTTGTAGCGATCTGAATAGATGTGGTGCAATATGAGCAGTATATTGTGGCAGAGGTAAAAGTTTCGCAACCCAACTATATAATTTTTGAAGTTATACTTTTTTTGGGGCGTTATAGAGAAACAGGATGAGGGTAAATTTTTACAATGCGCGCGCACACCGTCACGGATGTGACGCAAAACCGTCACGGATGCGAATTGATTGATTGATTATTAACGTCGCACTGTTTAGCTACACGAGGGCTTTTGGCGACGGACCACGTAATTTTGAACCTTGTTCAAGTGACGTGGACGATACCTGAGCTGGCACCCCCTCTCCTAACTACCACACCTACGGACGTGCGCTTCAGCTCTCGACAGATTTAACGTGCATCGCTGCCCTACACGGCGGGTCTTTAGTGGTACTGGGCTCGAACTTGTGACAAGGCAAGCCACGGTCCAATACCTATACCACTCGGCTACCGCGGCCACGTCACGGATGCGAAACTCCGTTGTCTAGAAATATACAGAATGGGACAAATCATTCCTGCCTTCGAAATTCTCAGAAAAATATTTCTCTTCACTTCCCTGAAGAAGAGTTTGAACCGGAGACCTCTCGATCTCCTGCCGAATGCTCTGCCACTGAGCTATACACCCGCGCCATCGAACCTTTGCTTTGTGTTCCGTAGGAACGTATACGAAAATGCTTTGTCTAGAAATATACAGAACGGGACAGATCATTGCCGCCTTCGAAATTCTCAAAAAAATTATTTCTCTTCACTTCACTGAAAATGGGGGCACGCGGGTTTGTGTGAACCGGGGACCTCCGATCTGCAGTCGAATGCTCTACCACTGAGCTATACACTCCGTGTCAGACAGCCTTTGCTTTGCGTTCCGTAGGAACGGATACGAAAATGCTTTGTCTAGAAATATGCAGAACGGGACAGATCATTCCCGCCTTCGACCCCTCCCCATATTATTGCTCCTATTGTCCCTGTGTGGGGGTGTTTAAATTTATTTAAATCGTGATTATTTCATGTTTGGGGCTGGTCCGATTGACTGAAGGTTAGTATCGTTCAACTCTGCTCGTGACCGCCTTTCGTCCTTGGCCCAGCATGCCCAGCAAAAGATTTTTAGAAAGATTTTAATTTTGTTACGCCAAAGAAGTATAACTTCTTACTTGCGTACATAAGTACACGCACACTTTTTTTTTATGCTGTGTTTCTTGCCATGTGTTTTCTATCGTTGTCGTGATAAAGAATCACACACTTTCTATTGGTCAAAGGTGGATGTTTATGATGAATTTCTTTATTTAAAACATCAAGTTACGAAGAGCAATGACCATTTCGTTTTCTTTCTTCAACTCATAGTGCACTATACCCTTGCTCACTCACCAGCAACACAACATAACCTTCTTCTGATGTACAACCAGTGGCGTAACATACATCCCTACTACCCCCACATCGTGTGGGGCCCAAAGCCTGACTGATGCCAAGTAAAGCCCTTTAAAAGATCTGGCTTGGGGCCCAAAACCTAACTTTGCAAGTGGGCCCTTATATTCTCCGTTACGCCACTGCGTAAACCAACTTTGTATGTGGATGGTGGTGTCTTCTTAACCACGTGTTTATACACTATCCACTTTTCATCTCCATTTACCAAATAGGTCCAAAAAAAGTTCTCTTTTGTGACAAGCAAGATTTGAAGAGCATAGCAAAATTCCGTCCATTATATTTTTTCGCTTAATACATCGAACACCCAAACAGAGAGTTTAAACACGAAACTAAGCCTTTTAACGTAATCCAAAATGGTAGTCTGGTGAATTCCAAGCCTGAAGCGCACTTCTGTGGAAGCTAACGTGGAATTTCTTTCGATCATACTGCGTAGTTCTTCGTCACTGACATTTGATGTCTTTCCTGATCTGGGTTCGTCTTTCAAAGACAAATCACCCATGCAAAACTTCACAAGCTATCTTTAGCATGTTCGAACTGTTACTGCTTCCTCTCCAAACACGTCACACAATCTTCTTTTCGACTCCACAGCGTTATTTCCTCTTTTTGGAACTCAAACAACATACAATTTCTTAAGTGCACTTTTTCTTCACTCATGTTGACAGTTTTACAAGTTTAAAAAAAATGACTAAAAGGCGAAAAAAATGTGTATAAATCATCAATACCATACTAAGCTAACTCTTTAATGTATCCGACTACATTCGGAACCGTGATTTTAAAAAAAGGGCATAAATGGATAATTTTCATGATATTTAGTGTCCCTTAGATTAGAATACATGTATAAAATTGTTTTAGGGACATTTTGACAAACCAAATTATTTAAATACTATATTTCGGCAAAACATTAACTTAGAATAACCTTTTTTCAAAATGTTCTCCTTTTGGGAAAAATACTTCTATTACAATAATATTTTGCCTGTATATAGCCCAGACTTCTGTACAGAGGCTCAACTATGATTTTTGAAAAATTCACATTATTTTCAGAGTTACAAGCAATTGAAATAAATATCGGCGTTTTTTTCTTAAAATTTCTCCCCTCTGTTGTAATAAAATGTGGATAAATCCCCTTTTCTAAGTTATATATTTCAAAAATTCTAGTTGAGCCTCTGTACAGAGGTCTGAGCTATATGCAGGCAAAATATTATTATAATAGATACATTTTTCACAAAAGGAGAATATTTTGAAAATGGGTCATTCTATGTTCATTTTTTGTCAAAATATTGTACTTAAATAATTTTTTATCGTACTACTATTCTGAAAACAATTTTATATATATTTTCTAATCTAAGCGACACTAAATATCATAAATATTATCCATTTATACGCTTTTGCAAAATCACGGTTCCAAACGTAGTCGGATACCTTAAAAATCGGTCTCAGTCGGATCTAAACTCTTGTTAAGATCTGACAAGGCATAAAAGTGACCGTGTTTAAAAACGACGGAACTTATCCTTATACTCAATATTTTAATTAAATTTGTTTTTCTGATACAAATTATATTCTGAATTTCTTGAAATGTACTTCATTTTTATGAACATAAAATAAGTACTTTACTTTATAAATAAAAAAAACTTAAAAAAAGAGAAGGTAGAAATACAGGGTCTGGCATATTAACCTCCCCTGTTTCAAAAGGCAGTTAAAAATTACCAAAACAAGATACAGATAAAAATCTTTTGTTTGTGAACGACAAATAAAAGTGTGCCATTTTATATTAATTGGTTTTAAAAATTATATCCGCTAATTGACGTCCTCCAATGGTGACACATTAACAAAGTCTTTCCCGAAAGTTGTCCATGATTTAGTTTATCTTCTTCGAAAAAATAAGGACCCCACACACCAAATTCAGTAATGGCGCACCAAATTGCCACCCGAGGACTGGGGGGGGGGGGCTTGGTGAAGCCGCGGAGAGTTTTCGACTGCCCAGTAATGAAAATTTTGTTTGTTCATAGCGCCTGAGAAGTGGAAGTGGGTCTCATCAGACAAAATCAAAACAGTGCCAGGGCGAATATTCTGAAGAACTTTAGGGAAAGACTTCGTCAATGTATCACCATTGGAGGACGCTATTTATAGGACATATTTTTTAAAACCAATTATTATAAAATGGCATCGTATTTGTTTTTCACCAATAAAAGACTTCTCTGTATCTTGTTTTGTTTGTTTGTAACTGCCTTTTGAAACATGGGAGGTTAATACGCTGGACTCTGTATTTAAAAATCAAAGACTCGCACAGAATTTGTTGCATGGATTTTTTATTTTCAGGCCATTTTCAGTGGAAATAAAACCATCGACAGACCTCTGAGCTATAAAAAGTTCCTCATTCTTTTTGGGACAGGACTTCTCACAAGGTACTTGTTTTTATATTATAACCAAACTAATTTTTAGAAAAATGACGAAAAATAGTTCTTGTGTGTGTGTTATAATTTAAAAACTATGTTAATAACACAGACTGTAACGACGAAGCCTAACATAGAATATATTTAATCGTTCCGCAAATTTCGCAAAACTTTTGTAATTAGGTATCAATTGTAGAAGAAAAATGAAAAAAAAAAAAGAACCAAACTGGTGAGAAATTTATGATCAAATCATAGCAAGTTTTTAGTATTTTTATCAAAAAAAAAGTTGACGAAGAGAAGAAAAGTTGAAAAGGAGCTTCGTCATAATTTAATATTTACCTAATTTAATTTGGTATTCTTCATTTTGAGAAATTTATGTAAAATTAATCTTAATTTATACTCTAAGATTAAAAATGACATTTGCGTACATATAAATTAAAATATGTTAATTTGAAAAAAACACTTTGCGTCTCTCATCGAAAGCCTAAAAGAGAGTTCAATTTTAAAACCAATTTTAGACAAAAATGTAATATAACTAAAAATTATAATACAAGTAAATTTTATCAACTTTGTCTTTGCAAGTCTGAATTCCATGTTAAAAAGAAAAATTATCATCTTTTGATCAAAATCTTGAATGGAATACCCTTGAAATTTTTAAATAACGTAAATAAGAATTTGGGTCATCCATTGTCTTCTCTATAAATCTGATAATTAATTGATAATGAAAGCTTCTACGTGGTTTAATTTTAAACACAGATATATATTATAAAATCATTAAGCATTACTTATACATGAATTTTTAAAATCAAAATGGAGAACTTTTGTTCAAATACCTTTCATAATACAAAGTGTATAAAAAATTTAAAATTATATCAGTTCATTATTGAATTAACTGTATGTTGTTTTGATTTATTAATTACATAGTTGTAGAGCTAGGGTGTCAAACACAAAATAAATTGGGCCAAGAAAATAGGGTTTAAGGTACTACGTTCGGAACCGTGATTTTAAAAAAGCGCATAAATGGATAATTGTCATGATATTTAGTGTCACTTAGATTAGAATAATGTATAAAATTGTTTTAAGGACAATTTGACAAAAAAAATTTATTTAAATACAATATTTTGGCAAAAAATTAACTTTGAATAATCTTTTTTCCAAATATTCTCCTTTTGTGAAAAATGCTTCTATTATAATAATATTTTGCCTTTATATAGCTCAGACCTCTCTACAGAGGCTAAACTAGAATATTTGAAAAATTCACATTATTTTTAGAGTTACCACCCATTTAAATAATTATTGGCGTTTTTTTCTTATAATTGCTCCCCTCTGTTGTCGTAAAATATGGATAAATGCACTTCTAAGTTATATATTTCAAAAATTCTAGTTGAGCCTCTGTACAGAGATCTAAGCTATATACAGGCAAAATATTATTATAATAGAAGCATTTTTCACAAAAGGAGAACATTTGGAAAAACAATTATTCTAAGCTAATTTTTTGACGAAATATTGTAATTAAATAATTTTTTTTGTCAAAATGTCCTTAAAACAATTTTATACATGTATTCTAATCTAAGTGACATTAAATATCATGAAAATTATCCATTTATGCGCGTTTTTAAAATCATGGTTCCGAACGTAGTCGGATACCTTAATTTTAGGTGGGCCGCAAAAAAAATCAATATTCATTGAAACGTAGGTTTATTTTGAATAATGCATTATAATAAACATAAATATATATATATATATATATATATATATATATATATATATATATATATATATATATATATATATATATATATATATATAAAAGAACAAGAAAAAGTTAATGTTTACATCCTGAAACTTGACATCTCTTTTCTACTATCATCTTCCGTGTTTTGGTAGAAATTTTGATATTTTATTATATATTATTGTATGTCGATATACCGGCCGGGCCGCAAAAATGTTCATTGTGGACCACGAGTTTGACATCCCTATTGTAGAGAATCGGAGGCTGATTTATTTTCCACCAAGTTATACAAGCATGTTTCCTGTCAAGATGCAATAACTGCTTGAGTAGGTAAATAAATACAAATAGAAAAGAAATTTTAAGCCAGAAATAATTTCAAAATCAATTCTGTTTATAAGTATTTTAAAATTTTTAAGCTATTTTGTGGTTAAAATTATATGTCATAAAAAAATTTCATTTTGAAGATGATCAAATCAACTTTTTATTTTCTTTAGTAATGGCACATTATGGAAAACTCGACGAAAAATGACGAATCCCTGTTTCCGCTATGATATTCTAAAAGATTACGTGCCATCGTTAAATGAGCATGCCCAAGTTCTTGTGAAACGCTTAAGGGAAGAAACCGATAAGGATTTTACAAGAATCTCAAGGCTTCTGTCTCATTGTGCGTTTGATGTAATATGTGGTAAGGAGTATTACAAAGTAACACAACACCTTATTTTGCTACCATACATTGGCTTTCAAAAATTAAGGAAAAATCATAAAATTGAGATTAAACTTGAAAAAGAAATTTTTTTTCCTTACAAATTATGCAAGTATAAGTAAACAGAATATTAAAAAGAACTTCGAAAGCATATTTTAGCCTTCTTTATAGACGTATAATTTTACTTCGAATGAAAATATAAAATGTACGTAAAAACAGTGCAGAGATTGATCACCATTTAACGCTTTATGCATAACTATTTCGGACAATAAATATACTTCAATATGTATAGTTTCGTCATTTTTTCCAATTGAATTATCTAAAATTTCTAACACTACCACCAAAAAATATTTCAGTATTGATACGCTGTATAATTTCTTTTTTTAACAAATTTCTTTTCTCACATAAATAGAGATCTTATTTACCCTTAAAAACAAAGAGTTGGTTTTCAGTTAATAGCATTCTTGTTTTCTCGCTGGAAAACTAACGTTTTAGAATCATTATTGTTACAAGGACACATTGAATATGTGTTAAATCTAATCCAACAACTTCATTTCTTAAGAGGAGTTCACCCAAATAATGGGTTCAAAAAATCAAAAAGAAAAAAAAATCATAAATTACTTTCTTAATATGTCTAGAATACGGTGGTAAAGTGATTTTTTGAAATTCGAAGTGGTTATAAGGAAGCAGGTGTCAGAAGAGCACCTGTTCGGCGCGCTAAGTTAAGATTTTCATTGTTTTAATCGGCCGTGAAACTTTAAACGCGTTTTTCAAACTTTCCTCCATCGTATCTCAAGAACGGTTGTACCGAATGATATCAAATTTATAGGGTAGACTCAGCACAAATATACGCACCAAATGAACAACGATCATTCCAAAATTCAAAGTATTTCTATTTTTATAACAAAAACAACAAAAAAACTCCAGGAATTTTGAAACTTTTTGTTCAGAGGTGTACCAAAAAACCAATTTTTAATATTCTCATTTGAGTATAGTTCATTCGGTGTATTTAAGCTTATATATTAAAACGCCGTTAATTTTTTTTTATTTCACATAAGCCAATCAGCCGGAATCGTGGAGGAAGTGAGGGTCCATTTTTTTCGAGGCGGGTGTGTTCAAAGCGCTGTAACTCACATTCTATTGGATATTTTTGGCTAAAACTTTATATACAAACTCTTAAAATGCATATAAATAGATAAAAAATGTAAAGTTCTATCAAACGTGTATCAAACAGTGGATATCTATACGGGGCTGTATAGATGTGGCACACACTGTTATGAGATTCTGTTCACACTGTCATTCCTTGAAAGCCAACATTTCTTTAACACGCTTTTATAAGTTTCACCTGTATGTAACGAAATCTTTGAATTCGATTTTTACCCACTTTAAAAGGTCAGATTAATTCAAAATTTTGCACACTTGTCAAAGAGTGATGACAGTATAATAATTTCATAATTTTGTTCCATTGTCCTAATCACGATCATCAGGAATAACGATTTCCACATTTGGCGACTAACTCCGTTTCCCGTATCCAGATTTTGCGGCTAATAGATAAAGTTAAGCCTTAAAAGTGTCCTTTGAGTAAAAAAGGGAAGATGCGTCAGCAATTTCTTACCATAATATAAACAATTGTCTAGTTTTTCTGAAAATGGAAGTAAAAAAAAAAAAGACTTGTGCATGTGAAAAAAAGTAATTTATGTTCTAACTGCTAAACTCAGACATAAAGTCTGTTTTTCTAAATTCTCTTGTCGGATCTGTGGAATGAAATATCATTCATTGCTTCATTTTACCAAAACAGCTGAGAACTGATTCAGAGGTCAGCGGCTTAAATAATTTCTCACAAACCCTTCGATTCAAAACGGGTTCTCTTATGTCTAATGCTGTTGCAAGTTTCAGAGAGAATATTGAGCTCTTTTTAGTGAAAAATATCATTGACTTTACAACTTCTTCCACATGAAATATTTCAAACTTAGCTCTTCCAGATTTCCTTCATTTGGTTGATCCTACATTTTGCAAACCTGGCTGCATCGACCCACTAATAGGATGCCAATGGGTATTCAAGATTCTGAAAAAAATGACGTATTTAAGATGAATTCATCAATGAACAAATGATAGTTTAAAAAAACTAAAAAAACACATCCTTTGCTAACTTTACTTTAGATCGAACTAAAAAATGAAAAATAAATTATAATTTAAAAAAACTAAAAAAATACGCTTTTATGGTTAATCGAACTAAAAAGTAAAAAATAATTCTTAATATAAGAATAAAATGAGTAACGAGATTATTAATGTCATTGTGGTAAAAGAGTGGGGTGCTTTGTATTACATTTTTACAGTAACAGCATTTTGGAATAGAACTAGTAAGAAATTACCGCAATTGATATCGAGAACCACCACGCTTTAATCACGACATTAATTTTCCCGTTAATCATTTTATTCTTATATTAAGAATTATTTTTTTTATTTTTTTGTTCGATTAACCATAAAGTTTTTTAGGTTGTTTTTTTTTAACCTATAATTTATTTCGGTGAATCCTGTAAAAAATTACTGGTCAGTTGTAATTCTCAAATAATGCAACCTCGTAATTTTGATTCAAGGAGAAACATAAATGTTCATTGAATATTTTTTAGTTTGACAAAAATATATATATATATATATATTAATGCAAAAAATGCAATATACATAAAACTAAAATAACGATATCGTTTATTTTAGTTGTTGTTTTTTTCAATGAAGGGCCAGCTACGCATTGTTTCTTGTTTTTGTTCTTTATTATTTAACCACACAATATCCATAAGCTACTTACAAGCGTAGCAAATTTTAATTGCTTTAAGATTGTGAGTTTCAAAGTATTAGAGTTCTATTATTACTCTCGTCAGTATGTTACAGAGAAAAACTCTCGTCTGGCTTATTCTACAGAACACTCTCGTCTGCCGGTACAACGTGGCAGAGAAGAATATTTTCATTAGCGTGCAAGACGTTGGCGCGCATGCACCAACAGATATGATAAATAAATATAAATGTGTGTGTGAATAAAAAAATATCTTTTAATACTTCGAATGTCCATAACGATATATTGCTATTGTAAAGTTGAATTATACTGTCTTGATCAGCTCTTTCTATTGAGATTTTACGACGTTGTAAAAGACTAATTGTAAGAACTCATATGATAATTATTTAAAGATTTTAATTAACAGTTTTACTTTTAGAATTTGTCATGGGAGTTCACATGAGAGCCCAGGAGTCTAGCATAGAACCGGAATTTCTCTATGCCACGAAAAGGTAGGTCAAGTTAATTTTGTTTTGCCTTTTCACAATATTTTTTTGTAATTCCTTTCTGTTTTCTTTTTCACGTTTCAATACATATAAATTCGCATTCAGGATAAATCTGGTTTCGCTTAGGTAATAGAAGAGTAAATAAAAGAGATAATTATAATAATGAAGAAAAAAAAACAGTTTTGGAAGCAGTTTATACTGTCATATTTATCTTGTTCATTTTACTGTAATAGCAAAACAAAAATTAATTCGAAAGTTTGGCTCATCAAATGACTTGATCAAAGTTTGAATGTGGTTTACCAATTTAAGTGTCATCTTCTATCGAATAATTCGGTTTGCAGTTGTGTAAGGCTTCGTTAATTAAATAATATTGAATCAAACTAGTCTTATAATTTTTTAGCGATTCTAAAGAATAATTTTTTCACATTTACATTATTGATTTTGATTGAGCCTAGCATCATTCCACAAGATTTTTCTGAGTTAATTTGAATCAAATTATTGAAGTCTGGTTCTATAAAAGATTCTTTACATACTCTCTTCATAAAGTAACTACTTATGAAGTGAGAGAGAATTTATATAGTATGTTTCATACTATACAGTAGAACCTGTTTTTGTGCGGTCCTTTTTTATGCGATTTTATTTTTGTGCGATCTTTTTTCAATGCGGTACATGAATTTCAACGGCTTTGGCGCCACTGTAATGTTTTCTTATAATGTGTGTGTGTGTGTGTGTGCATACATACACTTCAAGACGCTCTGTTAATTGGAAATAAACATTCTCTCGACAATACAGGTTCCATTGCTTTCTCGTAACGCAATAGCAGCTCGCACTTGATAGAAGACGAAACTTTCAATGACAGTCACATTATCCATAATTTAATAAATTACGAAAACGGACATGAGAACCGGATTCTTTGAGAGAGGATATAATATATGCTGGGATTCAGCTTTCCAATAAATCGGAAAATCATTTTTTTAATATAGATAGCAATTCCGAAAAAAATTTGAAATTTTAAAAAGAGCTTCGATTATGCTTATCTGGTGATCGTGACGTTATCAAGTAACTAACCAATCGACCGTTGTCACAAAAACTTATAACTTACTTTATGGTGCCAAAAAATAAATCAATTGAAATTGTATCTTCAAGTGACGAAAGCGATTTTGAACTAATTCATTACAGGAAGATGAGCGCTTTAAATTACAATGACATTTAAAGAACATTTAAAAGAAAACAATGTACCTATATATATATATATATATATGCAATAATCGTCGTCATTGGTTATGATAACTGTAGCGAAACGACAGGGCACGACCACTGATAATGCTTTCTTTAATGCTGATCATAATTTAGATGGTTAATGTTCTATATTTATAGTATTGATAAGGCAGTCTTGTGGTTAGCTAATCCGATTTATTATACATTGAACATGTAGAGACACGCAAACATATCTGGACCGCACAACACAGAAAACGAAAAACACACAGTACAAAAATTCAAGCGCGTATAACATTTTGGCTAAGAGAAAGACAAAGAGCAAGAACTATTCAAATATCAAGGAGAATTATTAAAATATCAAGTTTTCAAAAACAGGGCAGAACGCATTATAAAAAATACAGTTACGTGGTTAGGTTAAGGGAATAATTAGTTTTTACAGAAATAACATCATTGTTTGGGGAATATTAAATCCCGGTTAGTAAGACGCATGAAAGCAATTAATGATCTTGTATTTCTTGGAATCGCCAATAAATCTATCAAAAATTCAAGGTCTGAATAATCAGCAATAAATATACCAACATAATAATTTTAATACTTAAGAAAAAGATAAATTGAGACGCGTTTTGACATAGAGTATTAGGATTTATGAATTAGATGTAAAAATAAAAGACATTCGAATTATGAGTAGATATCAATTAAAGTTATTACATTTATATATATATATATATATATATATATATATATATATATATATATATATATACACAAACAGCTATAGAACCTAAGTATAACTATTCAAGATAGGAAATATTAGGCACAGTAGTACAATAACAAACTCCTGGCCTTAGGAACCAAGTTCGCAGGTTTAAACAAGTTTTAGGGCTAGCCAACCTTCACCTGTAGTTTGTCTATGCGAAGTGCCAAGAGGAAAGGAAAGAATAATATTAAAAGAAATTTAAATATTACAAATAAAATCACTATACATATAAAATATAACGATAAAATTATAGCCTACTAGTATTCACAGTATAGATTTAAATTTATATATACATATACATATATATATATTATTAAACAGTTAAGATTTCAAATTAATAATTTTAAATTTCCACATATATTTCTTACTCCCAAATTTCATAAAGACCCAGTTAAATTTAGGACAGTTACAAATGGTTTTAATACATATATCAGTAAAACAGGCAAAATTCTCCAGGAAATATTACATGATACAATAAATAATCTTAAATCCACAGCCATTCTTATAAATAGTAAATCACTTATTGAACAAATGAAAGATAAAAAAATTTATTCAGTCTATAGTTTAGATTTTGCAGATCTCTTTAACTCTATTAATATTGATGATTTGATTAATATACTTGTAAATTTATAGGAAGATAATTTATTTAATAATGTTAATTATGATATATTTGGTTCACTACTTAGGTTTGTAAAAGAGAACTATATATATCATAAAGGTAACTATTATCTGCAGATTAAAGGATTGCCACAAGGTGGCCCTGCGAGCAACTGTCTTGCCAACTTATACTTACATTATTTTGAAAGTAGTTACATTAATAATTCTAAATATTATATTATTTATCGTTATATAGATGATATAATCATTTTTGGCAAACAAGCCAATTTTATACCTAATATTAATTTTTATCTACAATATCTTAATTTAATGCAGACAAATAATAACAACAATGAAGCAAATTTTCTTGACATACATCTCAAATTATATGATAATGCAATAGTTTCTAATATTTATGATAAAAGAGAAGAATTTAATTTCAATATTACAAAAGTTCCTCATTGGGAGAGTAATGTACATGTTTCTATATTCAGAAATATTGTAATTAATTATATACAACGTAATAAATTTCTGGCGTCAAAAAAATCAGACATTATAAATAACTATAAACATTTTACTAAATATTGCTTAAATCAGAAATACCCAATTAATTTTATTAATAGTTATATGAATAAAGCTATTCAAAATAGTTAGGATTAAAATTCTGAGATTGATAATAGTTTATTACTATAAACTCAATTATTACATAGTTATAGTTATCTCCATAATCTAATATTAGATAAAATTACTTATTATTATTTTATTCATATTTACTCTAGTGTTATTAAAGTTATGCTATAATTTGCCACTCTTATTAATTTTTATTTCCATTCTTTTTATACTTTTGTTAAGTGCTACATTTCAGCCCTTCACTTGATTTAAATCTGCATTAGGGTCTAGAATCTGGCAAAGCTTATTTATTGCACTCAGATTTAGCGCGGGCTTTGCATTTGTAAGTGCAATTTTTAGGACTATCTTATAATGGACTTAGATATTCCTATCCATTATTTTCTATTGGTTTTTGCTCAGTGTTATTTACATAAAAGGGGGAAGGTTGGCTGTCCAAAAAACATGTTCAACCCCACTTTTATATAAATTATTTTATATAATAGCTGTCCTAAGTCAGTAATGTTTATAACACTGCCGCATCCATTTTATAATTTTTAATCTCGATTACTCATATGTCCTTCATTGTGTGATTTTCCTACTGTCTATGCGTTTTTCGAATGCTATTGTTTGGATGTTATCTCTTGTTTGTAGAGAATTAGCCTATATATNATATATATATATATATATATATATATATATATATATATATATATATATATATATATATATATATATATATATATATATATATATATATATATATATATATATATATATATAATGGGTATAAAATAATTAGATATAAAATAATGGGTGTCTTTTTTGCCAGAGTTACAATAAATAATTTACCAACAAAACACCGTTTTAGGGAGTAGTAACCGAATGCCACGTGCTATTGACGAAAAACAAATAAACAAATAATAAACATTAAGAATTTTATCATCACGACCCTTACACCTCCTGTTTGCTGCAATTGACGGCAAAAATATTTTTTTAGTCTAAAACACTGAAAAGAAAAACGAATTTTATCTCGTAGCAATTACAATCTGTTTTTTCTTTAAATATTACTTTATCTCGTTCAACTAACTTTATTGTCTTTGAGAGAATATTTAACGTAATATTAAAAAAAACTGAAAAAAAAATTGGGGTGAAGAAGAAGAGATTTCACACATCAATTGTTTCCCCAATTTGTTTTTGTATCGTTGCTTTTCTTTTCACATATATTTATTCTTTACAATTCAGTGCAAACCAAGTAGCATCAGAAAATTTAGCAACTTAAGCAATTTTAAAGGAATACAACTATGCACATTTTTTTATTTTATATAAACATAACAGCAGCAATTTTTTTTTTAATTATTTTCACATACCAATGAAATAAAATTAATTTACAATATTAAATTTAAAATTGATCAAAGATTATTTAATTTACAACACCTTGTAAAATAAGTTTTAAAATGCCTGAGTATTAAAATCGCTTTATAACATGCTAAGTTTATGTAATAAGACTATCGTCTTCATGATCATTTTAAAAAATCATAGAAATTGTTATGATAAGTTCAGTTTTTATAATTAGTTTTTCAAAAAAAAACTGCAATAAATTATTTTGCTTCTGATGAACCTAAGCGGACTATAAGTGTCACATTTAATTTCCAATCATGAAAAATATTTTGTTAAGTACTAATTTATTCCTGTATATAAGCGTTTCTCAAACTACGGGGTGCGCTCCCCTTGGGGGCGTAACAACTCTACTACGGGAGCGCGAGCATATTGAAAAGTCAAAAACAAAAGAATATTTTAAAAAGTAATTAATTTACTAAAAGTTAACAAACAAAAAATACATTCTGTGATATTAAAAAATAAAATGCACATTTGATACACTGCTGGCCACGGTAAATGCAACACCCTGAAGAAAGCATGCAAATAACATGAAATTTACAATATGCATTAGCGGAGGTGAGATATGCAAATGATTAGAATTTCAGCGCAGACAAACATCACGTGCGCCTGTGCCGCCACCTCAAAGCGCTATTTAAGGCTTGGAGATTTCAACGATTTCCAGTTCGTCAATTGTGTCTTTCTTGTGGTTTTTTTCAAAAAACGACCAGTTATGCCTCGTAGAAAACAGTGATTAGCTTTTGATCAAGTATCCGAGTTCGACAGAGGAAGGATAGTGGCCTACCGAGATTGTGGATTATCTTTCAGGGAAATCGGAAGTCGTGTTGGAC
>BMAV01005948.1:128074-147094 GCA_019973955.1 Trichonephila inaurata madagascariensis
TCTAATCTAAGTGACACTAAATATCATGACAATTATTCATTTATGCGGGTTTTTTTTAAAATCACTGTTCCGAACGTTGTCGGATACCTTAACCAAATATGAAATTTGAAATTTTATCTGAGTTTTATTAATAGAACAAGTACAATTAGTTTAATGTTTGTTTTGAATTCAATGGAAAACACGTGTTTGTTTTTATCATGTGACTTCACGAATCAAGCCCATTGTTTTGTGATAACCAAGGTCTCAGTCTTCAATGCGATACATTATTCTTTTTGACACTCTCACCTGCTTAGCAATAAGAGTCCTTTTGACAAGGATTTTGACGAGTTCTCCCCCTGACTGCTTTGATGAGAGCTCACCGAGCGCTGACATCCACATCTACTACGGTGTGCATTTTGTTGGTCTTAGAAAAGCTCTCATTGAATCGATAAATGAATAACCTTTTGATGTCTAAATGTTTAAGAGCCTTCAGACTTTTCGATGGGCTCTTCTTTTCATTTTTTTATGCTGAGAAATATCTGCTATACACTTCTTTTAAAAGGGGTAAAGCTCTGGTGGATTTAGAACAACATGCATGAAAGACAAGAATTATGTGAAAAATATAGCAGACGATCTCTAACGATGAAATTTAAAATCGTCTGCTGTGTTTCATTCACTGCAGACTATCTCAAACTTTTGCATCAGAATTTATGACATGACTAGTTAGTCTTGGTATGGACGTTCCAAATTCAATACTTCTTGATGGAAACATTCACCATGCTTTTCCGAGTGCACTTTCACATACTTCTTATAAATTGATCTAAGTGAGATTGAAGGACAAGAATTTTCAGGGACATCTTGCACTTTATTTTTCCGTAACTCTTCTTCAGAGTTTTAACGTTCCGTATAACTTTCAGTTTTAGGATTGGGCTAGAAATCTTAACCACTAAGACAAAATTGTTGTCCCTTTTTCGTAATTGCTGAATTTCTTTTGAAATTTTTTGCACACCATAATCTCCTTTGTCTGTGGACTGATCAAGACACCTACTTTGATGTTTGCCTCTCAGAAAAGAAGCTTTGAAGCTCCAGAGTGATTGCCAGTGACTCTCTTTGTAGAAGAAGCCATGGAAGAACAGCTTAATGCTTTGAAGAAAGTTACTGAAGAATAATATTAGAGGTGGGAGAAATTGGTACAATACGAGATGAACGTCGGGCAAAACAAATTAAACAAAATGGAGTCAAAACAAGAAGAAATAAGGAACATTCTTCAAACAAAAGTTGAACAGACAAAAAAATAAAGGAAGTTGAAAAAGAAAGAAAAAAAGTAGACGACAGATAACAGAATTTGAAAAACATCTAGAATTTCTGGAAACCTGTCCATATTATATAATTTCCAAAATAGAAATCCATAATCAAAATTTCCTCCTATGGCGGATGAACTTCCTGGGCTGTATTCGAGATACAGTTAAATGTTGTCTTCCAAGAAAATAGTTTAGGATAGCCGAACAAGAGCAAACCAATTTGTAGAAACTCTTTGAGATCAAGCAGCTGAAGTTCTATTGTATATTCCAACTATGCAGATCAAGTACAAATTCCACAGAGAAACTACTCAAATGCCGTTTCGTCGACACACATTTAGCGAACTTCTGCCAGTCTTAATTGAAGGTAAGAAGATAGATACCCTGAAAAAGTTTATAGGAACTATCCGCAGGAATCGGGAATGAATGCAAAGTGCCTTTCCTACGTGTCTTGCAAAGTTTCAGGGCCCTTTAGTAGCCACCTATTTTATAGGGGCCATTAAAAATGGGGAAACGCAGCGGCCCACTAGAGTTATAGAAACTAAAGATTTCATAACAGCTCTTCTGGTGATTGAGGCATCTGACAAAATTCTGAAAAATCTGGGGTTATTATTTCTTGAGAATGTTCCTGTAGTCACATTGATAAGGCTTACCATGCCTGTATAAGGACGATGTAGAGAAGAAAGTGGAAGGACAGTCAATTGGATTCCATTTGATTTACATCGCACTCTGAAACAATTCTAGGGATATTAATGATGAACCTCTTAATTCTGAACCATGATCAAGTGAAGAAGACGACACATGAGATGGTACCCTTCTCTACAAATTTCCACTCCACGCCAATGTAAAGAATTTAAATTTGGCATTCATACTCTACATGGCGTTTCTTCAATGGCACCAGCACATGAATCTGTCCCTCGAAAATGCCAGCGACCAGTTAGTGACCATGGCCACATGGGAGGAGGAATCAAAGCTTGAAACTTACTCTGCGTTTTCATTCAACTTATGTAATATTGTGACTACAGATATGTATGCATTGGTGTGTGAACTTTGAATCTGCACTATTGGGGAAACTGGGTATCCAACAAATTCTAAACACAAAATTTTATCATCAGAAGCCGTGTGCATCAATACTTATCTGCGGATTAAAATTCATCCGTTCTTATTGTGAGTACACCCGTTATGATGTTATACACATATTCTCTCAATTATTCTTCAAGAAATTGTAATCGAATTGCCAAATGATATTGCCTTTATTCAAGATCCACTTCCCGCCGCATTAGATATTGCATTCTGTACTATTCTATTTAGGCACGGTTTATGATTACAAAAGAGTAGAGTTTTGAGATTTCGATGAATACTCATAGAATTTGTGTAAAAGTTTGAGATCGTTTGGAATTTGAAGGAGTAAGAGGTTCGTTCTGGGTACCTTCCATTCCGAACGCGAGTACTTAACCGATCACACCAAAACGATCGTCTTCGCGTGATGTTGGTACTAGTTCATATAGATATCACACCGCCACATACTCCCCTGCCAGTGTTTCGGCGAATAGGCGAACAAACGATACCATATTCGTGGCGTGCATGTAAGCAGTTGCGTCATTCGTGTGTGACGGCTTGAGAATTGCGTCATTTGTGTGAGATGACTTTGAGAAGTAACGGCTTATTTGCGTCAATGTTTGACGGCTTGGTTACTTTTGCGGTGAATAGATGGGGCCACGACTGCGGCGCGTGAAGGGTGCGGTTCCTTTGCACGGCCAGGGTCACCAATGAAGGAGGAAGGTTCGTTCTGGGTACCTTCCGTTCCGAACGCGAGTACTTAACCGATCACGCCAAAACGATCTTCTTCGCGTGATGTTGGTACTAGTTCATATAAATGTCACATCGCCACAATTTCATTGCGAATGTTTTATGATTACTACGACTTTTTTATAGAAATGCCATTCGGACTTCTATAACACTCTCTCATATTATTATAAACTTATATGGCCCTTTTAACTCATTATGAACTCCAACTGTAACATCAATCATCGAATTCTGTTTTTTATAAGTATATACTTGTTATATATGTATGTGTGCTTGTATATAGAATTAAAGGATAAAAAAGGTACAATCTTGAAAAATCAAATTAACAAAAGTAGCTTCTATAATTCTAATGAAAATTTTTTTAAATGTATTACTAAAAATCAAACAAAAGATTGCTATCATGAAAATGAATGTTCAATCCAGTATTTTTCATTGTTCTAGTTGGTGCAAGAGGAAAAACGAAAGTACTTCGAAGGAGAATTGAAATTCAAAGAGGGTGAGAAAAGATCATTACTGAATATGTTAATCGAACACCACCTTCAGGTGAAAGACTTTGGTGAAGAAGATGTCATTGAGGAACTCATCACATTTATAGTATCGGTATTTAATCAGTTTTTGGATCCTCTGTTTTATTCCAGTTTCGAATGTCTCTTTCTAAATACAAGGTTACTTTTTTTATAATTGGCTTTATTAATAGCCACTTGTAGCTCGATTTAAGAAGTCTCAGAGGTGAAAATATAAACAATTTTCAAACAGGTATATTTCTTTTAAATTTGAATTAAATAATTCGAACCCTTTACACATTATTTACAAAGGATTATGGCTTCAAAAATGTACAAAATATTTGAAATATAATCATAATTTAAAAAATTATAAGCATTTGAAAATATGTAATAAAAATTAAATAAATTTTGTGTTGCGCACGCTATTTTCTAAAATAGTAGCCTCTGATTTATAAAACTTTATATAATTATAAAATGTATCATACTCTTTAAACCCTAGATCATTTAAGAATAATATATCTTTTGTGCATTTCAAAATATTCGAGAAATATTAAAATTTTAAAAAAAAAATTTTGAAAATGTAATTTTTTTATTTTTTAAAAAATATAAATTCTACTAATACAAAATTACTACAGTGTAATAAGGATACATTTAACTTTATAAATCAATTTATAGCTAATAATTAAAGCTACTATTTTAGAAAATAGCCTGCGCAACGTAAAACTTAATTAATATTTCTTATAGAAATGTTTCTTATTTTCACATGCTTATAATTTTTAAAATTATGATTATATTTTAAACATTTTTACTTTTTAGAAGCCCCATTCCTTTATAAATAATGTGTAAGAGATTCAAATTATTTAATTTTAATTTCAAAGAGTTATATATATTAGAATATTGTGTTTATATTTTCAGCCCTCTAGAAAGAAAGTTAACTCCCCTGAGGCCTCTTAACAATCGCAATGGCGCCGAACTTGATACGAAGAATAATGAC
The DNA here is from genome assembly GCA_019973955.1 of Trichonephila inaurata madagascariensis. Classification (NCBI taxonomy): domain Eukaryota; kingdom Metazoa; phylum Arthropoda; class Arachnida; order Araneae; family Nephilidae; genus Trichonephila; species Trichonephila inaurata. Next base: position 132,655 of record BMAV01005948.1, read on the forward strand.
ATGGCAAAGTTAATATTAAAATCTCCACTTAAAATCATCGGTACATTATCATATTTTTCGCCAAATCTTTTTTCGAGTATTTCAGAACCTTCTTTTGTATAAATCATCAAATTTTCGAATAAAAATTGTTGTGTCTGTCTCAAAGATTTTCCAGGCGAAATATAAAAGGCTACCGTTAATATGTATTGCCCATTCTCGGAATCATAACGAGCAAAGGCATATTTCGCCTATATCAGAAAAATTAACACTAATGCTTCTAATGAATTTAGTATGTATGTCCATATATAAGAAGTAATGAAGTGTGATGTATCTTGAGTACTGTGATAAATAGCTACGCTGCTGGAACTGTGGGTCTCTTATAACATGCAACAAAGTTGAAATTCGGAATATCAAGTGGTTCTTCGTTTTTCATAAGAATTTCTGACAAAAGCAGAACATTTAACTTTTTTAAGATAGCATCATTTTTTAGGTCAGCTGCATGCGCATGCGAACTTTTACAATTGAATGAAAATACCGATAATTCTTTCATGTTGGAAATGAATTCTAGAAAAGTTTTGGTGACCGTTTGTAGTGTATTGTTTTGTAACCTTTTCAATTCTAACGTTAGCTGCTCTCGATGACTTGTTGATCTTTTACGATGTTTATCTGTTTCTGAAGCATTTAGAAGTGTTCCTGTTCTACCAATCCAAAATTTCCGGCTGCTGCTAATATTTTCTTGAGTAACCAAAAATAAACCTTGAATCCTCGTTACACTTGTTAAAGCTACGTATACTAATTCTCTAAGATGTTTGCGATCGTATTCGTTTACAATAGCATCATAAGTACCTCCCTGTGATTTGTGAATAGTCATTGCCAAAGCAGAAATAAGTGGAAAATATTTTCATTTCGCTATTAAGGTTTTATTATTATTGAGTGTATAGATGATGTATGAGGAGTGATTGCCACAGCATCATCGACAAGATTAAGGCGGATTCTAAGATTCCTTCGCTTTTGTAGCTCGTTTTCGTCCACATAGTTTTGGAGATTTCATCCAAATACTTATGATGTGTCATGATTGATTTTCATCTCTCTCTACGTATAACACCATTTTCCAACAGGGCCATTTGATAATCTATCTACGACATCTATGTTGTTTGTTATCATGTAAGGTTGGTTGAAAACTAAAATTAATTCGTAAGGCAATCCACCAGTGTTATCAGCTCTCATTTTATGCAACTTCTGTCTAACAAAATTTTCTTGCTCAGCATTATGACACCCTACGAAAATATCAGATGCCAAAGATATTGTTTTATTTTCTTCACTGTTTAAAATAGAATGGTTGTACTCATTTACCGCAGCGTTGGTAAATATAAGTCTAATTCCATCAGGACGTGCTATTTGAGCTTCTTCTTTTGTGATAAATCTTGATTCTATTACCTGTATTTCTTCTTCCGTTAAAATATTTCCATTTCCAATCAAAAATAGCATTATTATATTATTTTAATATCGAAATATAAAGGCAAAATTTTAATTTCTCAGAAATTGGACTTCTAAAATTTCCGAAAGCTATATTTAACCGTTACCTTAAAGCAGTTACATGTTTCTTATTTTGTAAAACTGGTGGTAAGTTTTAGATAATTATTTTTTTAAAAAAATCGAGAAACTATTAAATATGCATAAAATTTATTTTCATAATATGTTATTCAATTCGCTACAAAATTACTCGGTACGTTGGCGAATTACGAGTTCCGTCGCCAATAGCTTTGTAGCGCGACGTAAACATAATTCTCATTAACTCACTCGGTAAGTTGGCTTTTGTAATATATTGCCATCTGCGAGTAGAAGCAACCTTTACAGCATAAAGAGTCATGACGGGAACCCAAAAGGTTTTCCCCTGCCAAAAAGTGTCCAACGCGACTTAAGAAGTTTTCGCTTCAAAAATCACACTATAATATATAACATTTCTCACTTCCATTATCCCTTCCTCTTAAATCACCATTTACTTCATATTTGTATAGCATTATGTTTATGAGTCTAATGATGCCCTAAGTGTGTGAATAAAATCTTTACTATTGTACATAATCATGTTATTTTAGAAATCTTTTTCGTCAATTAAAAGCAACATATGATGGGTCAAACTATTATAATTATTGTCGTAAATATACTTTGTAATAAAATAAATTAAATCCTTTTCGTTAGTAATAAAATACGTTTCCTCAAAATAATATTTTTAAAAAAAGTTTTAAACATTATTACTAGTTTCCTAAATTAAATAATCAAAACTAATTCGTTGTTTCAATGATTAATAATATGCGTAAAAAAAATTTTAAATTTGGGTCACTGAAGACAAATGCGATTGAAATGATGTAAAAAGTTTGTGAAACATAGAGAAATATTTGTGAAAAAATAAATAAAGGTTTATAATGAATTTCTGAGAAAATGTTTGGAATAAAAAAATTACTACACGTATATACTTACCATATCAATATTATTTTATTGTGGATCATTCTTTTATATATTTATTCGACACAGATCTATCAAATCCGAATAATGTCGAACATTTTTAACTTTACATTTCTATTTCTAAGTTATTAAATGCAGTATCCTCGATTGAAAGCTTGAAATTATAATTAAAAAATTATTTGTGATGATGAAAATTTTTATAAAAAAATTCATGCCGATTTCTGCATCACATATGATAAGTTCTTAACGCTTTTCGTTTCCCGTTTCTTAGGGTCATGATACAACTTCTGCAGCCATGACTTGGACTTTTTATATGCTAGGCCTTTATCCAGATATACAAAAAAAAGTTCACGAGGAGTTGGATTGGATATTTGGTGAAGACATAAAAAGGCCTGCCACTGAAGATGATCTCAGAGATATGAAATACTTGGAATGTGTCATTAAGGTAGAACTATTTAGCTCTTTTAAAAAATATAAGTTCAAAAAATTTTGAAACCTAAAATATTTTTTACAAAAATAAGCAACTTTTTTTTATTAATGTAAAAAGATACGGTGTTATATATTCATCGTAAGATGTTACAATAGTAATTTTGACTTTTGAGAACATAATAGTTAATGTATTTAAATACAATGAAGATCGCTGACAAACTGAAACATTTTTTCGTATTAAGGTATCAGACTACGTTCGGAACCGTGATTTTAAAAAGCACATAAATGAATAATTTTCATGATATTTAGTGTCAATTAGATTAGAATACATGTATAAAATTGTTTTAAGGACGTTGTGACAAAAAAAATTATTTAAATACAATATTTCAGCAAAAAATTAACTTAGAATAACCTTTTTTCAAAATGTTCTCCTTTTGTGAAAAATGCTTCTATTATAATAATGTTTTGCTTGTATATAGCTCAGACCTCTGGACAGAGGCTCAACTGTGATTTTTGAAAAATTCACATTATTTTCAGAGATACAACCAATTGGAATAATTGTCGACGTTTTTTTCTTAAAATTTCTCCCCTCTGTTTTCGTAAAACATGGATAAACCCACTTCTAAATTATATATTTCAAAAATTCTAGTTGAGCTTCTGTACAGAGGTCTGAGCTATAAACGGGCAAAATATTATTATAATAGAACATTTTGAAAATGGGTCATTCTGTGTTCATTTTTTGTCAAAATATTGTACTTAAATAATTTTTTATTGTAATACTATTCTTAAGACAATTTTATGTACATTTTCTAATCTAAGTGACACTAAATATCATAAATATTACCCATTTATACGCTTTTGCAAAATCATGGCTCCGAACGTTGTCGAATACCTTAAAAAAATTCGTGTTAAAGGATATTGCAAAAAAAACTGTATATCAACATGCTTATTAGAATTTATTTTATTTACATAGATATGTATATAATAAAAATCAATGAAACAAAAGCATTAATAAGAGCTTAAGGAAATTTAATACAAAATTTGCAAATTCTTTGAGAAACAAAACATTTACTAAGCTCTGATTTTTTAGCATCAGATTGTCAACAAATTGTTCGATATCGTCCATTTTGTTGCTCATTTTCCTATTGGAATGTGCGTCTAAATAACTAACTGCATACTTTTCATGACGTTTCTCATTTTGGATGATGTGGGAATAGGAGCTGCATTATTCATTTCATTTTTCATCGTCGGAATCTTCATCAACGACATTTTTTGAGCTTTGAAGAAACTCCATAATGTCATTGTCTGCCATAATTAAGGTGCACACACATTATCATCGTCAGCTGCAATGAATTAGTCCGATGATGAGCATGTATGGTTGGTGTTTTGGTTCATTCCAAGAAGGGAAATCTTTTCGTATTTAGCGATTTTCGTTTCGTTTCATGGGAAAAAAATGAGAAAATACATAGTGCTTTGTTAAGACCGTTATATATTATTTCGTGTTAACCGATATTTCGTCTTAAGCGTTTTCACGTTAAACGTATTTCGCTGTATGTTTAGTTAACAGTTAACATATATAAATATGTTTAGAGTAAACTTTGCTGCTTGCTAAAAATATTAAAAGCTATTTTATGCGACTGCGATACAGTGTGTCTCCCAAAAATGACAGAATACTTGCAAATTTACATTACGTGGATTTCAAAGTGCAATACCAAGAAACAGGGACCATTAAGTGTTAAAACTCAGCAAAAATAGAAAGATAGCAACGAACAATAAATGAGAGAGAGAGAGAGAGATGTTTATTCTAACATAATTTTTTTAACGCGTAACAAGAACATCATCTCAGTAGGTTGTAGGACTACCATAGACGATGATATACGAAAAAACACGCCTAGGCACAAAGACAGTGAGAATACGGTTAGGGATAGGAATTTCTGTCCTCTTAGCCTAATTTTTCTTACCTGTTTCAATTCGTTTTCTTTAACTTTCTTCTTAATTTGCCTATGCTTTAAATTTCTCTAGCAAAATCTCAAACGTATTCAAAGGATTTTGACACTACAAAACTACCACATTTGTTTTTAAACCTGGACTATGATCTCTTCTTCTTCAATGGCTTAACAGCCTCGGGTGGGCCCTGGCCTTCTCCAGAAGTTTTCTTCAGGCATCTCTACTTTTGGCAACTGTTTTCTGGTTTTTGATCTTTAGAATATTTAGTTCTTTTTCGACACAGTCAATCCACCTTAACGAGGGTCTGCCCCGAGGTCTATTTCCCATGGGCTTTGCCAGAAAGATTTTCTTGCAGCAACAATCTTCTCGTTCAGACTCAATTATCTCTATTATATATAATTTGTTTGTTTTTTTAAAAAAAAGTTTACTTTATTAATTTATAATTGAGACCATTGTGACAGAACTTGTGAAACAATATAACTATTCTTGGTTGTAGTCTAAACCTCATATATCCTTCCTGTCTAGCTACTACTGCATTATAAGATATCCGAATCTTCCCATTTGAGGAGTCGGGTACCAGCTTGAGTGTCACCCTCATCAACCGGTCGTGGTTCAAAATTACGACGCCCGTCAATAAAAGCTCTCGTGTAGTTTCAAAGGGCGAATTTAATAACCGAGTTATTACAAATTTGGCGTAAATTATGAAAGTGGGCTGTGGAACCCTGTGATTATTGTCGCAAGTTACGTGGCTGACCATAATATTCGAATCTCAATCTACCAAAAACCTGTCGAGTGAATAATGTAGCCACTGCCTGTTAAATTCAACTGAATTTCGCAGGATGTGAAGAAGATAAGAATGCGAAGGTTCGACCTCATTTTTCGGTCGAAATAAGTCTGTCGCAAATAGCCCTCGTGCAGCTAGAAAGTAATCAGCCTTCTAATTAGTAAGCATAAAAGGAAAGGAGGAGATTCAAAACACAGTTAGTAACAAAACTCGAAAAAATCTCTTTGTCAGAATTTTTCACTTTGTAGGTCACATTCAGATTTTTTAAGTTTTCATTTTCTGATTTTGCAATATTTTTTTTTATTTTATGCCCACGTCCGACTTTTCAGTCTTAAGTCAATGAGCACAGCCCAAAACAATATAGAATGATAAAAACTGTCATCAAAGACATTGTCAACAACTTTTAAAGAAATATAGTATAAAACAGCAGAGGGCATATTTTGAGGTGATCTTCAGTCATGAGTACGTCATGGTCATAAAGTGCCCATGAGTTTGAATTTTCCATTCCCCTTCTACACACGTAATCCAGCAAAAAGTCATGACCAGCAGCAAGTCTAAGAAAGGACATGCTGACTGCTCTAAAAAAGAAACCAGGAATTCTTGTTGACGTCTTCGGATAAAGGATCCATTTCTTCCCTGAAGCCCTTATTACGCCAGGCTGGAACATTTGAGTCTAATGGTGCTGGATATAAAACGTTTTATACGCAGAAAAGACAAAGGAGATTCTGGCTGCGTCATTTGGGATCCACTCTTGGCCTGTATATTTGCCCTCATTTCCATATATACTGCAATGATTTGCGATCCACTACAATTCAATGTAGTTCTTTATATTCAATAATTTATCTATTTCCTCCTTCAAGATCCTGGAAATCTCACGTTCACAGTGTCTGGGGCGTAATTGCCAATTTGGTGTCAACAAAAAGACGATGTTTTCCTTTTCACACAGCTCTATCTTGTATCTCTAAAAAAAGGGGGGGTGCCATCAAAGTTGTCGAAATGCTTTTCAACGGCAAAAGACAGTGTAAAGTCTGTAGAGAAAACTCCCAACTCTTGCATTTTTAATAACCCCTGCAGCCGAACTACCAGAAAAATGTGTTGCCAAGGATCATTCGAGTAAAGTTCATGAATAGTAGCCACGGCAGTATATTTAAGTTCAGTGTGGAGAGAAAATTTCTTGCTAACATCAGAGACAAGGTCCAAACAGCCCCTTACAAGTTAAAAATTTTTCATTGGACATCAAGGGCCTGAAAAAGGATTTTGCAACATGTAATGCATCAAACCTAATTCACTTCAATTCCCTTATTCAAAGGATGATCTGGCATGTCATAAGCTCCAGTTTAATGTCACTGAAGACTCGCCGTGGAGAGCTAACGCAAGTTAAATCTATCCAAGATCAATGTCCTCCCGTTGATGCGATGTGGTTGATTGGGAGGTAGTGCTAGCTCAGGTTTCGTCCTCGTCACTTGGCCTTGGTTCAAAATCATTAGATCCGTCACCAATAGAACTCGTGCAGCTTTATAGTTCGACTTTAATATTTAACTTTTACTCACACTCGGCCAAAGAATGATCCCTTGTAATTCTTCTAAAAAGTATTTTTCTTACTAAAATGTATCTTTCATTTGGCGTCCCATACTGTTTTTTTTTTATTATTATTATTATTACTTTATTATGTCTTCATATTTCATTCAATTAGGAAACGTTACGCCTGTATCCTCCAGGACCCTTTTTTGGAAGACAAATAAGTGAAGATACAACTATATGTGGGTATTATTTGCATATTATGAAATAAATGTATTATTTTATAAAAGATTTAAGTATTTTGAAACAACAAAACTTGTATTAAAGAAAGAAAAATAACCTGATTTGAAATTTGTCATCATGTACACATGAGTAAAACAAATTCATTTTGAAATTTCATTTTTGATATAGTCATTAATTAATCTTCTTAAATCAGTGCTTCTCAAACTTTCAATATTTGCGACCTAATATTCAATCATAATTTTCATCGCGCCCCTCTCTCCATACAATAACAATGTATTAAGTTCAATAATACTATACTTTCATGCTAACGCTACTATTGGCACATATAAATGTCTCGCACAGCCAAAGCGTTAATTTCTCCGGACGTATATATACGTCTTTCCAAAGTACGATCTTTTCTATCCATGGCTATCAATAACATTATTCCAGATGCAATAAAAGGACCTTGACAGTGTTTGCGAAGGTTTTACTTATTTTAGAGAAATTGCTTGTTTTTTTATTTCCTTTCTTCTCCCTCCCCTCTAATACATCACATACGCGTGCCTACGTGGAAAACGGTGGCATAAGGGATCAAAGCGAGTAACTTTTAGTCGGCAGTTAAAGGATTAATTATAAACCGTACAAATTATCAAGATAAGTGATAATTTTTGTATATAATTTTACATATGATAAGCCCACATGAGGTCAATGGTAATTATTAACCTTGTTCTTATAGTATTGTTAAATTAATTATAAAATACATTGTGCATTATACTGATACACATTTATAAATGTATTATATCAGTGTAAATGTGTATTTTATTTTTTATTATGACAGAGCGTAGTTTGCTTGTTTACTTTCGGTTGATTAATAATTTTCTTAAAATAATCTTTTGTTTTCAGCTTTTCAATATGCTCGCGCCCCCTAGTAAAGTTATCACGCCCCGTAAAAGGGCGAGCCCTACAGATTGAGAAATTTATTGAGACACTTTTCAATTTATTGAGAAAAAAAATAATAAATATTTTGAATTTTCGTAAAACTATTTCAAAATATCAATTTTTATTCAATGTTATTTATTTCACATCAATTTTATTGTAATTTATATATTTTTGTTTGCTATATTTTAACTAAGAAGATCTTTTCGTTGGAACATGAATGTGTTTTCTCTTTGCATAACCTTTTATTAATAATATTAATCACTTCTTGAAGAGACTTTCATAAGGATACATGTGACCTTTTTACTGTTTATATAATAGATATGATATAGACTCTTCAATTATTACGAATTAGTGTCCAAATGAGTTCTTTATAACACTGTGGGACATAGCTTAAATGTATAAACTAATATCAACCGTAACTGTTATGGAAAAAAAAATACAATTTTTTTTAAAATCATTTAAATACTCTAGTTTCTTAGATTCAGATGAGTACGCCACACTGAAAAATTTTGAGTTTGTGTTAAATAATATGATGCTAGACTTAATCTAATGAAAGTAAACAATAATGTACACGAAACGAACTAGTAATAGGAGTTCAAAATTATACGATTAAAGAGAGAACTCTGTGCAACTTAATTCTTAATATATGATAAATTTAAAGGGATTTGTGTAGAGAATTGGTGAATACTGAAGAGAAAATCTATGTATATTGCGCTAAGTAGGAAGAGAAGATCAAATCATAGTTTTACACAGTCAACTAGAAAAAATGAGAATTTATTGATAAAGAGTAAAAGGTAATAAGGCATTAAAAAATATTTCTGAATAAATAAAAAACTTTTTGCTTGTGAAAAAATCAGGATTTAAAAATTTCTGCTGAGTGGATTTCTCGAGTGATGAATAAGGTTCAATCTGTACCGATCGTATAGCAGAGATTGGGTTTGGCGGATGCCTTTTACCTAAATGTATTGTACCTACATTAAATTTCGGGGAGGTGGAATTATGGTCTGGAAATATTTCTCACGGTATGGACTGGAAAACTTGATTCCAATTCTTGGTAAACTCAACGCCGACTCCTACTCCACTGTTCTAGGCAATAATGTGCTTCCTACGCTGTGACAAATTTAGGAATCAGATCATTGTTATTTCTACAATGCCGGTTGTCATGTTGCGAGGTCCACCTTGGATTGGTATGACAATGGGGTAAACCGATTAAACTGACCTTTCTAGAGTCCAGTTTTGACTCCCATAAAAAACCTCCGAGAAGAGTTGGATCTCCGAACTACAACGGGTTCAGCAACCTTCCAAAGTTGATGAAAGAACTTATATTTCTTCTCCAAGCCCCCAGTGGAAGAAAATACCACTACCCATCACACAAACACTTATATAAAGCTTCCCCCGAAGGTTAAGCCTGTATTTGGCTCAAGTAAAGGATCTACCAACTATGAAATTTGAAGAAAATTTTTTTATTCTTTTTTTATTACATGTGTCCTATCACTTATTGGTGTATATATATATATAATAAAATAAAAGTGAAAAAGTTCTAAAACCTACAATGTCAAAGAAGAAAGAAATTGGAGGTCAAGAGACACAACAAATATAGATACAAAAAGAGTCTTCGGACTAAGCCGGAGACCTATTATGATTTCTAAGGCTGTCGCTGAATTAGGCCAGCGATTTAGGGTTAAGCAACGATTTATAGATCCATCTTCCCCGTACAACAGAAATTTTCGGCGTAATAGAAAAAAGATAAAATAAAGCCATGTTGAAAAGTTAAGCCTATTTCTAACCACGTGGATGATAAACCTGACAACAGAGTAAAATGAAAATATGAAAAGAGAACATTAATGTATCTCTCAGAGAGAGGAATATTAAGAAAATTTTCTGTAGAAAAATTAGGATAAAAACTTATATGTGAAATTAAAACCATGAAAATAGAAAAATAGAATAGCAACCATCTATGCTGAAGTCCAACGCAAATATATATATATATATATATAGATTGAAGGATAAAGTAGTTTTAAATGATTTAATTTTACGTGAATTGCAAATTAAACAAAAAAAAAGCTTTTTGCATATCTTAGCTAATCAAAAAATCATATTTGTTATTTTAAGTCTGCAGGTCTAATAGCTGATAAAAAGGATTTTTTTTTCATTTATAACGCCCCGTAATTGCCTTGTGCTTCGATTTTTGATAACACCTTCCTAAGCTGATCAGTGCTCAGCAAAATTAACATATTGTTACAAATTTTGTGTAAAGAACGCTTAAAATAGTGTAAATAATTTATATCTGGATGTGTAATAAGTTAATAATACTTTCTTTTGTATTTATTTTATGTTAAAATTGTAATATTCGCATGCAACACCGTTCCTTACATTATAATGGCGATTCAATGAAAACATAGCGAAATATTATCAATAGAGCCAAGTTGGCATCATTTTTGGAGACAAAGTTGGCAACTTGGCGATTGATTGAATGGTGAAAAGTTGATATGCTGTTGGGCCACCTGGTGCGGAGCTGCAACAAAGAGGATAGCACAAAAACTCTCTACATAAATAAATACATATGCATGCCCATTTTCATTGTGATCGGTTGAACGGTGCTGGAGTAAAGCATCCATTTACACATACAAGCATCCCAATACAAACATCCATTTTTTATATATGTAGTTATATTATATACATACCGAATTTACTTGAATCTAAGTCGCACCCCAAATTCTCAACAAGACTTTGTGGAAAAGGAAAAATAGTTCAGAACTTGTAATTGCCCATCCAACCCATTTTTTAATTCGATTCTAAGCCACACCCAATCTTTAGTAGCTTTAATATTGGAAAAAAAGTGCAGCTTTGATTCGAGTAAATACGGTATATATATATATATATACACTTCCTGCAAGTTTTCTAAAACAATTAAATATTTTAAATATTTAGGTGATACGAAGATACCCAAGGGAGCAATTTGCGTAGCACTTACACATGTCCTTCATCGTGACGAAGACGTATTTCCAAATCCTGAAAAGTTTAATCCGGATCGATTTCTTCCAGAAAACTCGCTAAACCGAAGCCCATATGCCTACATTCCTTTTTCTGCCGGTCCAAGAAACTGTATAGGTAATTAGATCTCAATCCGATTAATATTTATTTATATTTATATATGCACTATAGAGAACAGAGCTCACCAAAGTGGTGGTCCATGGACCACTAGAGGTCGCGAGAAAATTTCGCTGGTCCCCAGAAAAGAAGTCATATTATTTTTCAGGAACAAAATAATTCGAAATTGCGAAAATTCTTGTCCAACAATGAATGGACAACAAAGCTTGCATACTTGGCAGATAGTGTTTCCCTGTTAAATGAACTAAACATATCCTTGCGAGGACAATTTAAGGACGTGTTAACACTACGAAGTAAAATGGATGCGTTTCAAAAGGAAATATTACTGTGACAAACGCGATTGGTTGAAGACGATCTGAAAATGTTTTCTAATTTTGATAAAAACATGAAGGAAAATGATGTTAACCAGCAAGTTGTAACCCTAGTTAAAAAGCACGTGAAATCACTTACAGAATTTTTGTTCGTTATTATCCAAGAAAATGAAGGTCCCAGACATAGTAATCTGTAGATAATAGATCCGTTTGCAGCGAAAATTCAGGATAATAATTTAAGCATTCATCTAGAAGAAAGCCTAATCAACCTATCGTCCGATGAAACTCTTAAATTTAAATTTCTTTCATCCTTATCAAGATCTCAGTTTTGGCTTTCCATTTTCCTTTTCTTAGTGAACGGGTGATAAAAATTCTGATTTAATTCTCCATAACTTATTTATGAGAAAAGGCCTTTTCATCTGTCACAATTATCAAAACATAGTACTGATCGCAGCTTGAAATAAGTGCAGTGAGTTCTCCGTCTAGCAGTAACAACATTGGATCCAAATATCTCCATAATCTTATTTCAAGTAAGCAGGAACATCCATTACACAATATAAATGTATAATGCTAAAAGTTTGATTTTAAGGTTTTAATTTTGTGTGTGTGTTCTATGTGTGTTTACAGTTTCTGTTTATTTTATTATGGGTTTATTAACAAAGTTTTCATAATTTGTGTTTATAATTCATAGTTTCATTTTATTAACTATATATATTTTATGTGTTTGAAGGTAGAAGGTTCGTTCTGGGTACCTTCCGTTCCGTACGCAAGTACTTTATCGACAACGCCAAAACGATCGTCTTCGCGTGATGTTGGTACTAGTTCATATAGATATCACACCGCCACATACTCCCCTGCCAGTGTTTCGGCGAATAGGTGAACAAACGATACCATATTTGTGGCGAGCATGTAAGCAGTTGCGTCATTCGTGCGAGGTGACTTTGAGAATTAATAGCTTATTTGCGTCAATGTTTGACGGCTTGGTTGCTTTTGCGGTGGATAGATGGCGCCACGATTGCGGCGCGTGAAGGGTGCGGTTCCTTTGCACGGCCAGGGTCACCAATGAAGGAAGGAGATTCGTTCTGGGTACCTTCCGTTTCGTACTCAAGTACTTTATCGACAACGCCAAAACGATCTCGGCTTCGCGTGATGTTGGTACTACTTCATATAGATATCACACCTACATATGTTCTTAGATGGCAATTTTTTTATAAATATATTTAACACTTAAAAAATCCTTTGAGTGGTTCGCGGGAATTTAAATTATGAATTCACAGGTCCGTGAGGTCAACAAGTTTGGAGACCGCTGCACTAGAATATCTATGCATGTTTTATAATATTAGTAAATAATGCAATATCACATTCTAATGAAATTATCACTTAATGTATGGAATAATCCGTTCTTATCTGAAAGTTTTCATCTAGAATATGTATTATTTCATCCAACTTTTGGTTTCTGTCTTACTCGTTTTTTAATCAAGGACAGTCTGAAATACGAGTCCTCGTATAATTCTGTTGTATGAGAACTTTTTAATGTTTTAAGAAACAGATTCAGAAAAACTAATATTTTTATGGGGATCTTTAAATGTATATTGGTGTTTTTGTACCATTCTTCACTTTTAATTCAATTTTCACAACCCTGTTTGTATTTTCTTCCTAAACATCGTAGAAAGCTTTTGAATCTGTTAAAAAAAACAGCCCCTATGTGCTCGACAACATAACAAACATTTATTTACAAAACTTCTAAAAAAAGCTATACTATACACATTATAGTTTGTGCTAACAAATGTATTTATGGAAACTACCAAGCTACTTAAAGCTTAATCCTTCACAGCTCAAACTACACTTTCTAACAACTTTTAATTACACTCTGTCTCAAAAAATAAGCAACAAACAGTAAAATTATCATATATAACTCGAGAAAGTTACAATTTGCCTAGATATTTTGCAGTGAAATGCGAAAGCAATTCTGAAGTAAAAAATGTGCATAACCACACATAATATTGTGAAATGCGATAGATATAAAAACAGGTTTCACATTCCATCATTTGCTATTTATTTCGTTGCAGCGGATATTATATTTGCGGATATTATATTCTTTGTCAAATAATTCTGAAAAGGAGTCTTCGATTTCTCTTAGTGAAAACATTCGTTGATATGCAATCGCATGGATCCAGTCTGGAAAACAACCGTCGGGGGTTACCCCAGCCTTAAATGTAAAATAATAAGAAATCTTTTTGAGCGTATGTTACGTATCGATGTGATCGAGTTAAACTCTTTCAATGATGTATTGATTATAACTGCAGATGTCTTTTATCCATGAACGTGCGATTGCTCAAATTACACTGCTAGCCACCGTAAATGCAACACCAAGAAAGACAAGAGATAGCACAACAAAATTTATTTTGTAGATAATATGTTGACCAAGTATCAAATTATTAAATTTATAGACTTCTGTGAAGTGTGGTTCCTGCCAGAATCAGTAGCCAGAGTAGCCGCCATTGTTGGAGATCACCGCTGCCACACGCCTCGGCATTGATTCAAAGAGACTTTGGATGTGTTCTTGGGATACAGCAGACCAAGAAGCTTCCACACGTTGCCAAAGTTGATCTGGTGTGGTAGCTGGGGGTGTAATCTGGGTCAATCGTTGAGCAACCATGGACCACATGTTTTCTATCGGCGAAAGATCCGGAGAGCGAGCCGGCCAGGGAAGCAATTCAATCTGGTGATTGACGAA
>BMAV01005948.1:150934-172551 GCA_019973955.1 Trichonephila inaurata madagascariensis
GTGTGTGTGTGTGTGTGTGAAATATTATTATTTTAGAAGCCTTTTTTTATAAAAGAAGAACATTTTGAAAAAAGATTATTCTAAGTTAATTTTTTGCCAAAATAATGTATTTAAATATTTTTTTGTCAAAATATCCTTAAAACAATTTTATACATGTATTTTAATCTAAGTGACACTAAATATCATGAAAATTATCCATTTATGTGCTTTTTTAAAATCCCGGTTCCGAACGTAGTCGGATACCTTAAAGGGACATGGTACTATTTATAAAAAAAATTCTTGAATTTAATGTATTTAACACATTTTTGGTGGTTTCCTTCTTTGTATATGTATTATACAAAACAGTGTACAGGCTTAAAATACCACAAAAAGCTAATCTTTGTGATCTTTTTAAAGAAAAGTTTTAAAATTCATGAAGTGATTTTACAATGCTACTCCTCGTACAATAATTGGCATGCACACGTGAAATTTGATTTACGATTACGTCAAACCAAGCTCAACAAAAGTTGATATGGGTATTGTGATAACATTACTGATATTCGTAAAGTACTTTCTGTATGAACGCTTATTAAAAATTCCTTAAAAAATGCATAAATTCTATAAATTCAACTATTTTTCAAAAAATATATAAGTTGCTTTGATTTAGAAATTCATTTCAGGTTTTGGTACATGTTTTAATAGCAAAGTTAGAAAAATATCAAATCATTTATCACAATATAAAAACACTTTAGAATTTGAAATGAAGAAAAACTAGTGATTTTTTGCTTTCCGAGATAAATCAGTTTTTAAGCTTATTGCCATTGGGGCAGTAATTGAGATGGAAATAATAACGAACATAAAAGTTATTATAACACTCTGGGTTTTTTTTAACTTACAACTTTCAAATTTAGTGAGACTATACGAAAAATAATTTAGGCTAAGTATATTGTTTTGATTTTTTTACCGATTTTTGTTTACTAAATTGTATTACGTCCTCTTCTCAAAAATGAAAAAAAAAGATCGTGTGCTGAAAATCGTATTGATTGATAACTTATATTTATGGTATATCTATATAATTTTTTTAAAAATTTCATTTAAATTAAACTTTATTTATATTTATAGGGCAAAAATTGAGCATGATGGAACAAATTATTGTAGTTTCAACGATATTACGGAATTACACCATCGAGTCATTGGATGAAAGAGATCGACTTCTACCTGCATTGACTTTTGTAATCAACCCCTCTACGCCGATACGAATTAGAATCAGGCCAAGAAGTTCGAAAATGGCTTAAAGGATAGTTTACGATTGTAATTTTGATACAGTAATTCCAGATATATTCTATTTAGACAAACTAATCCTTTTGAAGACGAATCTTGTTTTTAAATATTAGTACAACTCTTCAACTGCATTTGTTATATATTCACCACTTTGAAGTCGTAAAATTTTTCCCTAAAAGAAAGGTATGCTTCATAAACGCATAAATTTCAAACATTACTTTTTTAATAAAAATTTGAAATAAACTTAGGTTGATTTAATAAAATAATACTTTTTTTTATAACAGTGTTGTTGTTTTCATGCTTCTATTTTTCACAAGACAACAATGTTTTAAGGTCTTGGAATTGTACATAATACGTGGTGACCACAAAAGATGGACCTGATTTTAAAAAAAAATCATATTATCGAAACTACAGCAAATATTGCAATAAGTGATAAAGGGGAAAAGTGTGTGAGGAATAAATGATAAAGAGAAACATACCAAATTCTTTTCACGCCAATAATGAACAGGTTGCAGCCCACTCAAGGTCGCTATGATATAAAATTCAAAAATGGCGACAATGACAAAAAGTTTTTTGCTTACTAGAGTTTCCGCCTGTGAACTCGGAATGCCCCAGAAAAAGGTATGGTAAATTTTACAAAAATAATTAAATTTCAAGCCATATTCCTGGAAATTGATACAACGAATAGCAGTGGAAGACAAATAAGCATTTGTGCAGCATTACAAACCATTGATAGAGTGATGCCACAAATGTATGGAACGAACTGGATTACAGATTGGATGTATGCTGTGTAACAAAAGAGTGACACATCGAACATTTGTAACTTGAAAAAATAGAATATTACTCTTTACATTCATGTATCACTTATTGCAATATTTGAGTAGTTTGGATGACATGGTTTTTCAAAATCGGGTTCATCTTTCATGCTCTCCCTATATATCCTTGTTATAAGATTGTATTTTCATGTCTTTTAAGGTATCTGACTACGTTCGGAACCATGATTTTGCAAAAGCGTGTATATATATAAATAGATAATATTTATATTTAGTGTCACTTAGATTAGAAAATGTATATAAAATTGTTTTAAGGACATTATGACAAAAACAATTGTTTAAATAAAATATTTTGGCAAAAAATTAACTTAGAATAACCTTTTTTCCAAATGTTCTCCTTTTGTAAAAAATGCTTCTAATGTATTAATATTTTGCCTGTATTCAGCTCAGACCTCTGTACAGAGGTTCAACTAGAATTTTTGAAATGCATAACTTGGAAATCGGTTTATCCATGTTTTACGAAAACAGAAGGGAGAAATTTTGAAAAAATACGCCGATAATTATTTCAAATGGTTTTAACTCTGAAAATAATGTGAATTTTTCAAAAATCATAGTTGAGCCTCTGTACAGAGGTCTGAGCTATATACAGACAAAATATTAATACAATAGAAGCATTTTTTACAAAAGGAGAACATTTGAAAAAAAGGTTATTCTAAGTTAATTTTTTGCCAAAATATTGTATTTAAATCATTTGTTTTTGTCATAATGTTCTTAAAACAATTTTATACATGTATTCTAATCTAAGTGACACTAAATACCATGAAAATTATACATTTATGCGCTTTTTTAAAATCATGATTCCGAACGTAGTCGGATACCTTAACTACGTTTAACAGGAGCATAGATACTGCTGTATGAGCCGTATCAATGATACGGGGCCTTCAATCTGCAGGGGCCCCAACATGTGTAAACAAAAAATCGTAAAATAGTAAGGGTCCTGAAAAGGGCACCCGAGGGATTTTTAATACAGAGCCCTCTCAGGACTAGCTACGCCAGTGACAATTAAAAGGCTTTTTCGTCATTTCTGATCACGAAGTAAACATAAAATTTTTACTATAGTTAATAAAATACATTCCGGATTATAAAAACTTTTGTGTTGAAGTTAAGGTATCCGACTACCCTAAAATCATGATTTTTTTTTTGAAAAATAAACAAATTTTTTATGATTATATTTTATAGGCCATCTTATTAGCTTCATAAAAATACCAAGATTTTTATTTTCCATTCACTAGAACAAAAACTACAGGTGTTTTAGTAAAAGCAGATGCTATAACTTTACATAAGATGTCAAACTTTAAAATGCGTTTTACTCGAAATGTATTTTTTTCGAAAAACTCAAACGGGGACAGCAATTGCTCAAAAAATTTTGGAAATAATTTGTTGAAATTTTTTGTGTACGTTTTGTATAACAGTAGAATTGTTTTAACCTTCAGATTTATCAATCACTGTTTTATTACAAAATTTACAGTTCTTTATGTGAATATAGTCGCTGTTTTTTTAAGCAATTTCATATAATAACTAAGATAAAGTGCTCTATATAGTTTTTGTAAATTTAAAATATCTCTTATTATAAAGGTCGTTTCAAAAAGGAATAGCAAAGTAATACATCAAAATTGAAAATTTGTTCATTTACCATTTGTACAGAGCGGGCTCCATTTATGTCATTTTTTGTCAATTTTTACCAATTTTTCCCCATTTTAGTAGTAATAATTTTTTTCTCTTCTTAATTTTAGCCTTTTTAAAAAAAATGTACTAAATAAATCTAAAAACCACGAAAAAATCTCCATATCTCCATTATTTTAAAAAAAAAAAAAAGTTGTCGCAAGTAGTCGGATACCTTAAGTAACTTATCATTCAAGTAACTCCAAAAAAATAAAGAAGGAACGGCCATTGGCTTAGGTTGCAAGCTTCATAAATCATAAAATTCCTCCGATTTCATCCATCAAAGATACATTGCGTTGAATAATGATTTTATCCAATCGAACTGGATGTCTTACACAGTGTAATGTGTAAAAGCCTTAAACAGCGAACCTCCAGCTCACGCGTTGACTTTATTATTCATCCATAGGTCAAAATAATGATGTCCGTCACTAATAGCATCCTTTTTTCAGCCAGCTCTAGGAAAACTTTTATTCAAATTAAAGTTTAAAATTTAGAAGGTTTCTCATTTTATTAGTTCTTTGGCCAATTAAAAATTGTAATCAGGAAATAAAAGAAAAACTCTACAAAAATTCTAAGGAATGAGCTACTGATGTAGTTACAGAAAAACTGGTTACAAGGTAAAAAAGTAAGTTTTTATAGAAATGCATCATGAAATGCTAATAAACGTTGTAAGAGCGAACCCCTTGGGTGCCCTTCTCCTAGATTATCAGCGTGAGCTAGAGGTGTAGGATTAAATGAAGAACCAGACGCTGCCATAATCTTAATATTACTTTATTAAGATCTTAACTTAAACCCCCCCAGCGTTTCTCAAACTGTGGGGCTCCCCCCCTTGGGGGCGTGAAAACTCTATGAGGGGGGCGCGAGCATATTGAAAAGTCAAAAACAAAAGAATATTTAAAAATATTATTCATTTACTGAAAGTAAACAAACAACATATATTCCGACATAAAAAAAAATTAAATACACATTTACATTGATGTATTACACTTATAAATGTGTCAGTGCTACACAATATATTTTATAATTAATTTAACAATACTAAGAGCAAGTTTAATAATTACCAGTGACCCCATGGGATTACCGTACATAAAATTACATAAAAAAATTAACACTTATCTTATTAATCTCTGTGCGATTTATAATTAATCCCTTAACTGCCGATTAAAAGTTATCCCAGTGCCAACTGTTTTCAACGTAGGCGTGCGTCTGCGATGTAGTATTGTGGGGGAAGGAATAAAGAAGCAAATAATCTGAAACAAGTAAATCCTTCGCAAACACTGTCAAGGTCCTTTTATTGCATTCCAAAGCATTCTGAATAATTTTATGGATAGCAGTGCAGAGAAAAGATCGTCCTGCAGAAAGACGTACATATACGTCCTGGGAAATTAACGTTTTGACTGAGCGAGACGTTTCTATACACCGGTAGCGCATAAGAGGTTAAGATCGTATCGTAGTTTTAGCATCAAAGTATAGCACATTATTGAATTCAATGCATTATTATTGTATGGGGGGGTGCGATGAAAATATGATTGAATATTGGGTCGTGGATATTGAAACTTTGAGAAGTACTGACTTAAAACCCCCAATAACAGATTAGGTAATAATATGATATGTGAGAGAATCTACGGTGGCGAAACACACAATATATAATACCGAAATAACGTAACCCGGACCACTATCAATGACTAACTCGCCTAAGATCAATTTCAATGTAAACACAGATCCGAATATTAAAATGGTAACTCCAACCTTAATGTCCAACGAAGCAGCAATCTACCGGGGCCTAACTGAAGTTCCGTTTCACTGGCGTGGAATTGTTTCCACCTTGACTAAAGGCTCTCTGTCACTGGTAACCTCTCTGGACTGTCACTTAACTTCTCGAAATACTCTTCACACTTGCAACACGGACTATCATAACACTCCCCAAATGCCACCTCCCTTACTCTAAACTTCTGTTAATTAAAAGCTTCGTTATTTGCATCTTTCGTTCACGTTCTACTTCTCGGGTTGGTTGGAAAAGAATTGCCATTTATTCTGGCCCCAATGAACCCAAAGGATTTGTTAATGAAAAGAACGAGTGAGCTCGTCACAACGTAACATACAGACTCAGCTGCCAAAAGAATTTGGAACATCTCTCGCTCAAACTTCTACTTGCCCTTCTCTACAGCACGTGACACACCGGATTTACTGATGTAAAGGTTTCTCTTGGCCGTAAGAACATCGTTCCATTATTAATTCGTTGTTCTGGGTAAAAGTATCAGATCAATTTAAGTGGCTGGAAAGTGACATGATTTTAGGCATTTGAACACTATATAAAAAGAATTGGAAGTTAAGAGGTCTCAGGGGTGTTAAATTTCTCTAAAGGTCTGAAAATATAAACAATTTTCAAACAGGTATAATTCTTTTAAATTTAAATCAAATAATTCGAATTTTTTACACATTATTTATAAAAAATGGGGCTTCAGAAAAGTATAAAATGTTTAAAATATAGTCATAATTTTAAAAATTATAAGCATATGAAAATAAGAAACTTTTCTATATGAAATATTTATTAAGTTTTACGTCGCGCATGCTATTTTCTAAAATAGTAGCTTTAATTATACTAGCTATAAGTTGATTAATAAAGTTAAATGTATTCTCATTACACTGTAGCTATTTTTATATAAATAGAATAATAATTTATATATTTTAATAAATAAAACAAATACACACATTTTTAAAAAATATTTAAAAAATTGCAATGTTTTACAAATATTTTGAAATACGAAAGATATATAATACTAAAATTAGGTATGGCTTAAAGAGTGTGATGCATTTTATAATTCTATAAAGTTTTATAAACATCAGAGTCTACTATTTTAGAAAATAGCGTGCGCAACGTTAAAAATACTTAATATTTATCACAGAATTTTCATATGCTTATGATTTTTAAATTATGATTATATTTTAAACATTTTATACTTTTCTGAAGCCCCATTCTATTATAAATAATGTGTAAAAAATTCGAATCATTTAATTTAAATTTAAAAGAATTATACATGTTTCAAAATTATCTATATTTTCAGACCTCTAGAAAAATTTAACACCCCTGAGACCCCTTGATATATTCTTATAAATTAAATTTATAAGTACTTAATGGCTCAGTAGTTTTTATTATTTATAAAATTCAGCTTGCAAAAATAAAGCTTACTTAAGAGGTGTTGGAAAGCTAAATTCTTATTTTTTGACAATTTGAGATTTTTTACACTTTTAAATTGTATAGGTTTTAACCTTTCGAAAAATACCTTACTTTAACCTCTAGGGTAAATAGAAGCCCTTAAAACCTACTTTTAAATAATCGTTGAAACTGGGTCATGCCCATTTGAATGGCGAAAAATTTAAACAAAGTACTTCGTTTTTGCTTAAAAGTTGAACGTCTGATAAAAACCAAAACCTGTACCTTTTATTGTAAATTGAACCTTTTATTTTTTTATTTCCAAGCCGTTTAGAAGTCTCATGGTATACATTAAAATCAATTCATCTCAAAATGTAAATTTTGATGTTCGATGTACCTTTTCTGAGAAATTACTGTTCACAGGTATGGAAAGTTTTTATGATACATTTATAATGATGTCTAATATATTATAAAAGGAGCCTTTTGTAAAAATCTCAAAAATTTAATTTTACAAATTTTTTTCACGTGAAAAATGGGTCAAACTTCGCAATTGATAAAATATTTCATAAATTATTTAAAAAATTCAAAATTAGTTAAAAGCTCATCTCAGTATAATGAGAAAGGTGTACTTTAATTGTATGAAAAACTTCAAGCATATACATATAACAGATTTTGAGAAAAGGTGCATCAAAAACAGTCTATTTAATATTGCCAATATATATAGAGAGAGAGGTTTCCAACTCCCCTTAAGCTCTCTGAAAAACACTTACATTTTCTTAATGTCTCTCGGTTTCGATGACCCTTTCTTTCAAATACTGGACAGTGTTCTTGTACCTATCCTTCTCCGTAAAATATAGCTGCTGTAGCAGAATGGTCATAGTCTAATTTGGGGCCGGTGAGTCATGAGTTCGAGTCCTGGACAAACACTGAAGGGCCACTTTTTCAAGGAGCTGATGCACGTTAAATCTACCGTGTGTCAAATTCTTCCCGTTTGCATAGGGTGGAAATTTGTTAAGTGGAGTGCCAGCTCAGGAGTCATCCTCGTTACTGGAACTAGGTTCGAAATTATGAGGTCCGTTATCAATAGTCCCTGTGTTGTAGTAGATTAAGATGTCAATAAAATAATCAGACCCTCGCATAAAATAATTCAAAGTCACGGATTCTTGGCTGGCTTGTCATGAGCTCGAGCCTAGTACCACTAAAAACCTGCCGTGCAGAGGGACCAATGTACGTTAAACATGTCGAGTTGTGGTGTAGAAGTTAGGAAGAAGCCAGCTCAGATGAAGTCCTCATTCCTTGACCAGGGTTCAAAATTACGAGGTCTGTCGCTAACAGTCCTCGTGCAGCTACATAGTGCAACTAAATATGACTCTCACTCACACACACACCCTCAGGGGGATCACCTTCTTTAGGTGGGTACGGGTGTCACAATCCCGAGGTACCCTAGTGATCTTTTCCTTTTCCTAAGGGGTTTACTATCTTTGGTAAACACGGGTATCACGACCCCGGGGTACCCCAGTGATCCTTCTCTATTTTTGACCCTCCATCTTGTCATCCAATTTCTCCTTTTCTTCTTTTCCCGTCCAGACCACAGATCTACGAATGTTTGGCGCAGTATAGCCAAAACTGGCTATGGCGCCATAAAACACCAAACTCAACTCAACTCACTCACACACCCATAAATGTAGTACCTCTTTCTGACGGATAAAAGAAGTCAACAATCTGGTATATGATGGTTAAATGGTGATAGTGACAAAATAAATCTGTGAAATCAGATTTAATAATACTAAATTTAAGGAAGAATCCGCACGATGACTATTCTTTATTGAAATTAAGCGCGACATACAAATAAATAACTTAGGATGAAATTTTTCGTGAAACGTAATGTTATCGCTATTACAACTGTGGAATTAGTGTGAATGTGGTAATTGGAAGATTAAATAAACTTTGAACTGTGTGTGTGTTGTGGTAACGATCCCAGAAACTGAACGTAAAACGTTACTGAAAGTTAAAAGAGTAAAGCAGATTCTATTATTCGTGAACATGATTTTGCTTGTTCTGCTTTAAAAAAAAAAAAGGTTTAGAAACAAAAACCTTTAGGTTGAATTTTTAGAAAACTATAATGCATTTATGAAATGACGTTTAACGCAGATGTTTGATAATTCTGGGAATGCTGGAAAAGATTGAATCACATTTCAAAAAAATTCCATGAAAAAACATTCTATTTAAGTACTTTTTATTCAGCGTTTTAAAAAAAATAATTTCATATAAATGTTATTAAAACTACATTTTCTGTAATTAACACTTGCATAAAAAATATCACCTGTACATTGTACACTGGTGAAAACAGTTAAAGGGACCATTTTTTTCACAATAAAAAAATGAAGCAAATAAAACCAAATCTGACCAAAATATCATCCAATATAAGATCAATATTTGAGGAAACAAAAATGGGCACAACCTGTACCCTAAATAAGGAAATCGTCACTTGTCCAGCACAGCAGCTGACCAAAACCCCGTCAGTCAGAGAAAAACATGTCTAATAGGGTATATGATCGCCTCTAACAACTGCATAAATCTTGCATCGATGTTTAATAGAATTTACCAGGGCTCTTATTAACCCCTGAGGCAACCGCCCCCTCTCTTACACAAAGGGACTCTAGAGCTCATCGATAGATATGCATACCATATGTCTTCGACGGGATTAAAGTCAGGGGGGACGTGTCGCAGATCACTCTAATCGTTGAATACCTTTAGATTGGAGGAATTCTTTCATCAACTGACCCTATGTGGTTGCACGTTATCGTTCACAAAGATAGTTTGATCCATATGCTCCACCGAAAATTTGACATAGGGTGCAAGGATATCGTCCCTGTACCGCTGACCTCTCAGAGTACTTCTACCGAACACATGAAGGTCGGTATGCCTGTCTGCCATAATGCCTGCCCAGACCATCAGACAACCTCGACCATAGTGAGCCTCATCCCCAGTGTTAGATGGCCGATATCAACTTCTAGGCTCTGTCCAGATTAGAACACGTCTCGAGTCACTTCCGGACTAAATCATACATCTCGTCGCTGAAAAGAACCTGCTCCTAACCATCCTTTGTCCAAGACAGGTGTTCTCTGCTCCATGCTAGACGGTCTTTTTTTTCGGTCACAGTCAAAGGTATGCAGTCTTCAGGGTACCTGGCATACAGGCCACCTGCATTAAGTTTCTGGGTGAATGTTATCCGTGAAATGGATGTTCCTGTTGCCTTTTACTAGTTACAAGACAATTGTGTCGTATTCTCAGATCTGTTCCTTTTGGCTAGAAATCTCAAATAACGGTCTTAAGTCGGCGTTGTAATCGCTTTGCAGTCTTGACCAAGTAAGGGGATTATTATTCCAGTATGTGTAAACTGTTTCCACAGAGTGGACATCACATTTCTCGAAACCCCGAGGTCCCTCTGTCATGATCCTTCGATCGCGGCTGTAAGAGGGTTCGAGTAAAAATCAGACATTTCTCAATTTAAACAATTTTATTTTCTTTTTCCAATTATTAGACTTTATTATAACAGTGCTTCTCAAACTTTCTATACTTTCGACCCAATTTTCAATCATAATTTTCATCGCGCCCCCCTCCATACAATAACAATGTATTGAATTCAATAATAATATACTTTGACGTACGACTTTAATTATAAACAGTACAAATTATCAAGATAAGTATTAAATTTTGTATATAATTTTATGACATGCCCATTGGGTTACTGATAATTATTAAACATGTTCTTAACTTAGTACTGTTAAATTAATTATGAAACACATTGCGCAGTACTGATGCATTTATTAGTATATTATATCAGTGTAAATGTGTATTTTATTTTTTATTATGTCAGAATGTATTTTGTTTTGCTTCAATTCAGTAAATTAATAATTTTTTAAATAATCTTTTGTTTTAAACTTTTCGATATACTCGCGCCCCCCTAGGGGGGCGCGCCCCACAGATTGAGAAACACTGCTTTATAAGAATACGGGGAATGCACTCTAATAACTAAACCCGAAGAGCAATCAAGGTTATTAATCTAACTATAATATAAATAACAGCACTTACTCTCTATTCCCCTGAACGCTCTTGCGGCAACACTTGCTTAATCTTTCCTTCTTGGATTAACAATACTAAATGTGCGACCACCGGTCTCTCACACTATGATTTCTTCTTATACTCAAGTTTCAACCATCATCCCGCCTACTCCATGAATAGCTCTTAAATAGAAGCTTGCATTTACATAAAATCAAGTCATCTCTATGGAAAGCGGTTTTCATCTAAAATCACAGTTGAAAAGAGTATTTTACCAAAGAGGATTATGGAAGCCCTCATAGAACCCTTTAGATTTCCAGCAGGTAGCCTATAATTGACCCGCCTCGAGTGTTCCAACTATCCGCCATCTTGAGCCATCGTCTTGACCAGGGGTAGCCAACCCACAGCCCGCGTGCCACAGTGTGGCACGCAAAGACTTGTTAAAAAATCAAAAATTTGAAAAAATAATAAATGCTAATTTTTGTACAGTTTTATTGAAATGCGGTTTTTCAGAGAAAAAAAAATTCCATCAAAATGTATTTTAAAAACGCTTGGTTGAATTACAATAGAAAACTATAATATAGAAAATACTCCTTCATTGCTATGTGTTCTCGCTTTCCAAAGAAAGTGCACTGGAGAGATTTTGGAATTTGAGGGACTTGGCTTTTCTTACCTATGTTGTGGGTCATTTAAATAATTTAAATTTAAAATTACAAGGAAATTATTGTCCTTAATTGATCATATATCTTCTTTTGTGAAGAAACTTTTTCTTTGTCTTCATTTTTGGAAAAAAGAGATTAACACACACATTTCACATTAATGTTGGAATTATCTACCAAAGTTAAACTCCGAGCTATATGATATATTTAAAAATTTAATATACATTTTGAAAAATTCGTTCTGTGCTAGTTTTAACAATTTTTAAGATGGTGAAAAGTTACTAATTCTTCCATACTTTTTTTTCCTACAATCCGTTATTTGTTACCCACCAGAAATCCAATTTGAATTTTTTGTCCTAAAGCATCATGCAAAAGCAAATTTAAAGAACTTATTTCAATTTTAAGGAATCCGAATTATGTTGAATTTGTTATTGTTACTAATGCCACCTGATCGGCAAAGACCAGATCAAGGCCCACGAAATTCATCATGGCAAAGGACTAAGTGATGCCTACCGATAGCCGTAGCTTTGAGTACCATACAGGTAACAGAACGATTTATCTCGGTTTCACCCCAATTTTGAGGGAGAACACCCTGGGGCTCTGTTCAGGGACCTCCCATCTCTCTTCCATTTCCAATAACCTCAAGAGAAAACTTGCGGCTCGAAGGCTATTTAAAGTACCCCCATGCCGCGAAGGCACTATACGTTTACAAGCATCCATGTCTTCTAGATTTGAACTCAGGCCCAACGGCACAGCAGTCAGCGTTGCTAACTACTGTACCGGATGGGCGACCATGTTGAATTTTGGAAGTTTATACCAACAAGTAATTTCTCTAATTTACACGATTTGGCTATTGGATGTTGCTATAGGTTTGGATCAACATGTTTGTGAATGAATATTTTTTTTCATTATGAACGTAATAAAATCAAAATATGGCTCGTATTTAACTGATATACACCTAAATCTTAATATTGTTAACAGCTTGGAGAGCTAATGCTAATTTAGATTGAAATGGTAAAAAAAAAACTACAAATTCAAAAACAACAGGAAAGTACTGACTGTTCAATAATTATTTAGAATTAAATGTTTCAAGTAACTAATTTTTTTTATATCTAACCTAACTGATTGTGTGTGTGAACCTGTAAAAGTTTATTAACAATAAAACTTAAGTTTGTACTTTTGTCTTATTGATTTTATTCTTATTAAAGTTCCACTGTTTAGACTTGCATAAAAACGTACTTTTTGCATAAAAATTGCACAATAAGGCTATGAGTAACATTTTTTCACCTTTCCATAGTCTTGTTTGTTAGAAAAGTTGGAAATGGCACGTATATTTTTTTTATATCGGACAATGGCACTCTTCCCAAAAAGGTTCACCACCCCTGGTCGAGACGATGACAACTGATCATATTAACGAATATGGTTAAAATATGGTTAAAAAAGCATGAACCAGCTTCTTCAAACAGTTAATCGTATCTGGAATCGAATCCATGTTTCCAAAATTTCGTTACTGACATTTTTATTTATATTGCTTGTTAATTTTCTGTTTTAATCAATTTCAACATTTTTCTTGTTTTAATAAAGTTTTGAATCCATATTGAACTAGACTAGAAATCCAGCATAGTTGAATTTCAAATTCTTCGATTTCTTCCAATCGAACTGGGACAAGTTCAGTTTATCAAATGAAGTCACATCAGGGTACATAATAATTATGGAAATAAGTTCTTGAATAACTTTTTCTTCGTCTGATTTTTTCAAGTTCGGGAAATACTGGTAGTTTCTTGAAATAATATCATTTCTGAAAATATGCAATTTAGCGTCAAAAGCATTGAGATCCCTCTTGAAGATAATATATTTTATTTGAGTCTTGAAGCTTTACATTCAATTCCTTGAAATGTTGGCATATGTCTGTAAAAATGCGACTGATCACTCGCATTTATTCGTAATACTTAATAGTGAACTTTGTTATTTTGAACTAAAATGCTAACCGTTTATAGATCGTAGACGTGCCCAAGTAATTGTGTCGCGTGCCATTGGTTCGCCATCCCTGCTCTACATAAAAGAGATAACAGTGCCACCGTCTTACGACGTATCAGGCCACGACGGGACAGAGGAGTCCTCTTAGCTATCATCAGATGCCTTATTTCCGTATAGGAGTTAATTATTTTGTTCTTATTTTTAAAACAAGTAATATATAAAAAAATTGAGTCAATTCCTACTTGTGTCAACAAAGAAAAGTTTTATTTTAGTTACTTTTTATTAAATAATTACAATTAATATAAATATATATGCATATGACAGAATCACAATATTAAGTGGCTAAAGTTTCTTCAATTTTTCTGTCACTTGTTTCATTTTCCATTTTGTTCCTTCCTTCACTTAGACTAGAACCCAGAATAAAAAAGAATCTAAAAAAGAAATTTTTTCCAGCAATCTACATGCTTTTCCACTCACCGTATTTATTTCTACTTTTATATCCTTCTATAAATTATTTCTCCCATATAAAACTAAAATTAATTAATTTAATTTAATTAATTAATTAATATTTGAAAAAACTGTATTAGCATCAAGTGTCATCCACTACAAGTTTAAATTATTGTAAACCAACTTGAGTGGATGAATAAAAAGAATTTTATTATAAAAATTGAAATTTTGAACAAGATATGTAAATATGTATAGGGAAAGTGTGAACTAATAGTAGGAATTGAAAAAAAAAACCCATTCCTCTCTTTCATTTTTTTCACTATTTTAAAAATAAAATTTGAAAGACTTTAAAATTTTTTTTTTTTTTTTTTGCTTATATTTTATGTGAATTAGTAGAATACTTGTGATTAGCAAATAAAACAATAAATATTAGAAATAGCTTTAAAAAAAACTCGTTTAAACATTTTAAGGTATCTGAAATTTATTACAAAATGCATGAATATTTTTTAAAATAAAATTTGTTTCAAATTACATCACATTTACGTTATTGATTATGAAGAAATTGAAAGAATGATGGTTATATATAAATGATCAATAAGAAGAGATTTGTATTATTATTATCAATCATAAAAATTTAAAGATTCATTGTTGCTGTTCATGAAAATTATTACTCATTTCTAAAGAGGGGAGACCAAATATAGTACAAGTAATCCTAAATTGTTTTTATGAAAGCTAACAGGTGAAAAAAAATTCAGAATTACTAAATTACAATGAATGCAAGACCAGCATAATTTTTGTTGTGTCTGAGGCACTTGATTGGGTCACGTGATTGTGACGTCACATAGATGGGTTTCATTGTTTTGCTTTCTACGCTTATTTTTGATGGATAAAATTAGCGTTGTGCATCATCATAGCCGTTTGAGAATTCTCGGATAGAACTATTGTATCGTACTTTTTCTTGCATTTTCAAAAATATCGATTTTTGAAAAAATATGATCTATGTAGGAAATATCCTTACAATCATCTTTATTTTCATTATACTATATACTTATTTTCGTTTTATCAGATTCTATTTTTGGATAAGGAAAATTGCGCAAGCTGTGCCGGGAAGAAAATTTAGATTCTTTAATCTACTGGGAAGTGTAAGCGATTTGCCTTTAACTGAAAGATCCAGGAATGGATATTCGATTCTTGTTTGTAAGTAGTACTGTTCTCTGACTGAAATTTCAATATTAATCGGGAAAAATTACGCAGAATCAATTTAATAATTATCAAAGCAATCAAATTTATGTTTCACTTGTGATATGTGTATTTTTTACTAAAACTTCTTTTTACTCCCCCTTTAAGTCCATTATCCTCTTTTAGTCTAGCATATTTTACATAAAGTTAATCTACGAACAATTTTGAGAATATAATAAAATTTGTATTTTATTCTTGATTCAAAAATTTTAATAAGCACATTCAATCAATTGTTCACGACTGCCAAATTTCAAGTCTAAGTCATGATTGCCAAATAGCCAAATTTCAAGTTTCGAATTATAATAGCTGAAAAATGGGAGTTTCTTTATTTAATTCATAACTTTTCTATTCATCTCTACAAACCTCCTTTGGAGGGAAATTCAGCAAAATCCGTTCTTAGCGAATCTCTACTCAACAAAAGAAGCATAGCTGAAAAATTTCAAGCCTGTTGGTCTAATACTTCAAAATCGGGAAATTTTTATCAATAATGCATCCCTAAGACGCTATTGAAGTCAAATTCCTCAAAACCCGTTCTTCGGGAATTCCTAATTCAAAACATGTGAATCCTAAATTTCAAGTATGTAGATCTAATAGCTCAAAAACTGGATTTTTTTTATTTATAATGCCCTTATAGACCCTTGTGAATTCCTTGAGAAACGATTTTCGCAAAATATGTTCTTACTAGATCTCTACTTAACAAAAGAAACATGCCTGCCAAATTTTGAGTCTTTAGGTCTATTATTTCAAAGACTGAAATTTTTGTCTAAAATGCCGCCTTAATCCCTCTTGGGAGTCGATAGTCACAAAACCCTTTCTTAAAGGATATCTACTGAACAAATGAAACATACTTACCTAATTTCAAGTCTGTAGATCTAAAAGTTCCGGAGATTTCGTGATGAGTGAGTGAATGATTGTGTGTGTGTGTGAGTATCATTTTTACTTTATATAAATAGACAGATAGATAGAAATTAGTGATAGGCTAAATAAATATATTTAAATGGCTTATGCACTCTACATGAATATGAAAATCGAAATGTAGTACCGTATGATTCTTTTAATATTACCTAAAAATCCAATAGCAATTTAAAATTATTTTTTCTTATGCAACAGAAGCTTTTGTCCCAACATATTTTAGTACATTTTCAGAAAGTCGTCTTTAAAATTACTAATTTTTATAGTAAATAATTTAAACTTACAATTTTTTTTTTCACTTTATTCCATACTCATACAATTATTTTCTCTTAGGTGCTCAGCAAGTTCTGGCAGGATATGAGAAGTTATTCGATCATGCAAAGATGTATTGTGTTTGGTTGTTCTTCTATCCGATAATAGTATTAGCAAAAGCGGAAGCAGTTGAGGTGAGAAAAATGTTTGCCAATATATCAAGTGCATTACTTCCTTTCTTTATATTTCAATCCATACACTTAAATATTTTCATTTTAAACCCACGCTTTATACTCCATGTTAATAATACTACGAATCTCAAATATATAAATTTCTGGCGTTGAAAAATTCTGATCAAAAAGATTAAATGCACAATGTCTTTACTTTTGAGAAAAAAAAGAATACTTCATGAAAATTTGTTCGCAAGAGAGAGATACAAAGCTCAATTTATGAAAAAGACTGCTTCTTTATGTAAACGATTCAATTCAAAATCCACCTCAAGTTCTTTATTTTTATACTTAAATAGGATTAGAAATTTTACAGAAGCTTTACTTTTAATTTTAAATAAAAGTAATATAAATTTATATACAGTGGGCCACAAAAGTGTTCGTACACTTGCAATTTCTTATAAAATTTAATGTTTTCGACTAATAAAAATTAATATATTGTAATTGTAATTTTTTATGATATTTGCCACTTGTTCTTAATGGAATTTCATAATTATTTTTTTTTAAAAAAGTATAACTATTTTTTTATAAAATTAATAATCAAAAAGCTACTAAAAAATTACCCCAAAAAAGTCTTAGTACACTTAACAAAAATCTCAACTTAGCTTTAAATATTGTATTTCTTTCTTAATTTAGTACTTAATAGGATATCTTTTAGTGTCCACAACAGCTTTTAAGCGTCTTGGTATAGATTTAATAAGTTTTTTGTAATTTCTGCATCGATTTTCCTCCATTCTTAAGTGATTATTGTTTTTATTTCACATTTTGTGTTTATTTGTCATGTTTTTTTTACATCAAAATCTCACCAAATATGCTCTACTGGGCTAAATGAAGTGCTTGAGGAGGTGTTTTCATAATTTGGGGACATTTATAGAGACACCAGTGGCGTACATTGAGAGCATTGCGCTTGGCGTCATTGTCCTGTTAAAAATGAAGTCGTTTGAATATCGACATTGTGAGCGGATAATTTAAAATTTCTCTTTAAAATATTTAAATAGAGCTCATGATTCACAATATCAACAAAAAATACCAAATTACCTAATTCTATGGCCGATTTACACCCCCCACGCAAGAACATTTCCACTTCCATGCTTAATTGATCCAACTAGATTCTTGGAATTAAGTTTCAGAAAATTCAAAATTGACAGCAAATTTATTGGGATGGGAGATAATTAAACATTTTTGGTTCCGATGGGCCTATAATAGCTTGTAAATGAAAAAGTAGTTTAATCCCATGAATTTATGTGAAACTAGAACTCCTCCACCTCCATGCTTCAGCATTGAAGTGAAGATGTTCTGGCATGGGGGTGTAAATTGGCCTCAGAATTGGGTAACTTGATATTTTTTGATGGTATTGTGAATCATGAGTTTTATTTAAATATTTTAAGGAGAAATTTTAAATTATCCGCCCAAAATTTTGATATTGGAAACAACTTCATTTTTTAACAGGATAATGACACCAAGCACACTACTCTCAATGTACGCCATTGGTGTCTCTATAACTGTCTCTAAATTATGAAAACACATCCTCAATCACTTTATTTAGGCCAGTAGAAGATATATGGTGAGATTTTGATGTAAAGAAAAAGAAAACCTGTCAAATAAACACAAAATGTGAAGTGAAAACAATAATCACAGAAGAATGGAGGAAAATCGATGCAGAAATTACAAAAAAACTGATTAAATCTATACCAAGGCTCTTAAAAGTTGTTGTGGACACTAAAAAATATCCTACTAAGTACTAAATTAAGAAAGAAATACAATATTTAAAGCTAAGTTGAGATTTTTGTTAAGTGTACGAAGACTTTTGTGGCGTAATTTTTATTACCTTTTTGATTATTAATTTTTTAAAAAAATAGTTATACTACTTTTAAAAAATTAATTATGTCATTCCATTAAGAACAAGTGACAGATATCATAAAAAAAATTACAATTACAATATATTAGTTTTTATTAGTGGAAAACATATTTTATAAGAAATTGCAAGTGTACAAACACTTTTGTGGCCCACTTTATATAAAAAAAAAACGACGAAGAAAGAAGTAAAAGCTTTTCCTCCATTTTTTGTGTTGTTAAGTGTACGAATAATGGCTTAACAGATTCGAACTTTTAAATTCAATTAATAGTTAAGTGAAGTTTTAAATAATGTTAAAGTTATACAAAAATTAAAATAATGCTGAAATAATTTAAAATTTAATTCATATATCATATTTTGCTCCCTCAAAATAAATGTCCAGCCATTGTCTGCAACACTTACAATAATTGTCTTTTAAAATTATACTTCGTCAAATAAAATCGTGAAATACCTTAAAAATTAATGACGTGCTATCCACTCAAAAAAAAAAGTTTACATAAAAATAAAAAAGTTAGATTTTCTTAAAATTTTTAATAATTTTCATAAATCTAACAATGTTTTTTTCAATATAACTTGATTTTTATTTAATATCCGTATATTTCAACCCATATTTTTGAATGTTTTTCTTTTTAACAAAATATTCATCCTTTGTTTTCTAATTCTTGTCAGAAAACAAAGCAAACGATAAAATTTAAATTTGTATTCATTTATCTAAATGGGTATTATTTTTGTCAAAATATATTTGGCAAAAGATTTTAAGTTTAATAACGCATGCATTTATAACTATGCTACAAAAATAATCAGTATAAGCAATTTTATATAAGAACCTTTCAAATATTTTTTGTTGCTTACGTTACTCTCACTTTACTAATGAAGAGGAAGCATTACTTTAAAAAAGATCATAAATGAACAATCGAAAATTTTACTGACCATTCTGCAGGAAAAATGTCAGCACATATAGTGTATAAAAAAAAAATTCTTAAAATTGAAGGACATGTTAATGAAAAATAGAAAAATGCATGAAAAACAATGTTACGGAACATATCAAAATAATTTAATTATATATTTAAAATCAATTAAATACAGAACAGTGTTGTCTTGAAATCAAGCTTTCTTATAACTTTCATTTAGTTTATCAGAATTTTTAAGGAAAACTCTCCATTTTTTTTTAATTCTTTTTCCCCCTATGTATAATCAGTGTGTGAAATATTTTTCCATTTATTTTAATTAAACAATTGAATGTTTTTTCCTGATATATATGTTACCGGCAAAGTATGAAATGCCTAGGCATTCTATAGAATGCCTGACGTTTTTCGACAAAGTATGAAATAGGAGAATTATTACATACTTTGCCTAGGCATTGTATAAAATGCCTAGGCACTCTATAGAATGCCAAATGCTATTTAGGCAAAGTATGAAAAAAGGTCCTAATAAGGCTATTTTATAAATGACGTGCATTCCTAAGAAACACGAATGTTATACTAGAAAAATAATAAGAGTGCCATTAAAAAAAATGTATTCAAAATACATAAAGAAAAATGAAAGTTGTACTGAACAAGATTATTGTCTTTCTTATTAAGGGTACTTGGCATATTTTGAACAGTTGTTTTTTATTTATGTATTTAAAAATTTTATTTTAGCATTACATATAACGTTTTTATTCAAGAAAATAATAAGAGATCAAATTTTGTGTAAATTATTCACACAATTTAGAAAAATTGAAAGTTTAAAAAAAAATATGGAACATTTTAAAATAATACTCCTTTTATATTTACTAATAATTTGACCTGAAATATTTTGTAACTTTTCTAAGAATGTCTTAAACAAATTTAATTGTCTTAAACAATTGTGTTATAAACTTTAAAAATTTATTTAAATCCACAATATCTTGGCTCCTGTTTGAGTCTCGCACTTGAGATTTGAACAGACTGTTCCACTCGTCGAGACCCATCCAGT
Organism: Trichonephila inaurata madagascariensis; assembly: GCA_019973955.1. Taxonomy (NCBI): domain Eukaryota; kingdom Metazoa; phylum Arthropoda; class Arachnida; order Araneae; family Nephilidae; genus Trichonephila; species Trichonephila inaurata. The sequence goes on from BMAV01005948.1 coordinate 171,430, forward strand.
CATATACTTTACTCCCATTGTGTAGGCATGGGGAGGGCTTAAGTACTAAAATATCATGTTCCCATGTTAATTCTATGGGGTCTGAAAAAATTTCACCCGCCCTAAGGAATTGAGCTTGGGACTTGATTTTTGGAGGTACGCCATATTTTTGTGTATGCGTGAACCTTACGTGGAATTGGCCCCCTCCGGTGCTCCCCCCCTACAGAGCTTCCCCATTAATAACTCGAATCCTATGCTACCTTGGTCGACCGCACTGGCTGGATTCGATTGTTCTCCCTATGAGCTCTTCAAATATATAATTTTATCCCAATAGCCCCATTCCTTCCCCACCCCTTTCACGTTTTTAAACAATTTTAAAACTTTTTAAATTCCCCATAGCTCCGAGTATTTTTGACCTGTATGGTTCGGAAGTACAAGGACTCGACCTCCCAGGTGTCTCCCCCTCCCCCGGACAGCATTTTGCCAATGCAAATCCTGACTAGCTCATTTCATCATTTCACTGAAACAGTTCAGGGTGTAATAAAAATCTCTTACTATCATTATGGAAATGACATTGAAGAGACGTTATTTTAAAATATTAGCAATATGCTTTCCAGGGAGGGGAGACACTTGGGAGGTCAAGTCCTTGTACTTCCGAACTATACAGGTAAAAAATACTCGGAGCTATGGGGAATTTAAAAAGTTTTAAAATTGTTTAAAAACATGAAAGAGGGAGGAAGGATTGGGGCTATTGGGATAAAATTACATATTTGAAGATCTCATAGGGAGAACAAGCGAATCCAGCCAGTGCGGTCGACCAAGGTAGCATAGGATTCGAGTTATTAATGGGGAAGCCCTGTAGGGAGGAAGGGAACACCGGAGGGGGCTAATTCCACGTAAGGCTCGCACATACACGAAAATATGGCGTTCCTACAAAAATCAAGTCCCAAGCTCAATTCCTTAGGGAAGGTGAAATTTTTTCAGACCCCATAGAATTAACATGGGAACATGACATTTTAGTGCTTAAGCCCTCCCCATGCCTACACAATGAGAGTCAAGTATATGACTGGATGGGTCTCGACGAGTGGAACAATCGGTTCAAATCTCAAGTCCGAGACTCAAACAGGAGCCATGATATTGTGG
>BMAV01005949.1:0-127519 GCA_019973955.1 Trichonephila inaurata madagascariensis
AATAACCAACAATATTAACTGACCGTTACATCATTTCACAAAGATATTTAATAATTCTTTTGTGATTATATATATATATATATATATATATATAGTTTTAATTTATTGATAACTAACTCTTAGCACTAATCTTTCAATTATACTGAACAACACAATTAAAGAAATCCCCTCTTAATTAAAAAGAGCAGAACATAACTTTTTTAAGCGAAAATATATTTATCTTTTTCTCTCTCATAACCCATCTCTTGGAGTCTATTTCCGCTAAAACTATTTTTAGCAGATCTGAATGAGATTAGAACTCAGCACCTTCTGTCGTAAGCACATAACACATCCACTATACTAAAATCATTATCTTAGTACGGAGGTTGTTCCTGTCTTACATAGATTCCACCACCACACACTCCCCTACCAGTGAGTCAGTGAATAGGGGCTAATAGTTAGTTATGGCGAGTGTGTGAGTTGTTACGTCAAGTGTGTTTTGACGGCTTGAGTGTTGCGTCATGTGATATGACAGCTCGAGTGTTGCTTCATGTGATCTGATGGCTCGAGTGTTGCGTCATGTGATCTGACAGCTCGAGTGTTGTGTCATGTGATCTGAAGGCTTGCTGAGATGCGTTATGCGTGCCTTACGGTTCCTCTTGCGGTGGATAGATGGCACCACGTCTGCACCGCGAAGTCTGCGTTGTTTCAAAGTTCAACCAGGGTCACCAATGAAGGAGATTAGAACTCGACACCTTCGGATTCGTAAACACATAACATATCCACTATACTAAAACAATCATCTTAGTACGAAGGTTGTTACTGGCTTATATAGATGCCACAGATCTGCATCTAATAAAAGAGACATGCTTACCAAATTTTAAACTCGTAGATCTAATTGCTCAAGAACAAAATTTTTATCTATAACACCTCCTTAACCCCTTGGAACCTCTCTTTTGGAAATCATTACAGCACCGGTTCGTAGCGGATTTCTTCTCAACAACGACAACAAGAAACATGCAATCTTTCAAATCTGTAGGTCTTATAGTTCAAAATCTTGAATTTTTATTTATAACACCCCCTTAATTCCACGCAACTCTTCTTGGGATTCAATTTCTGCAAAATTTGTTTTAGCAGATCCCTATTCAACAAAAGGAACATGCTAACCAAATTTCAAAAAGTTCACAAATGGAATTTTTTTAATCTAGAACACCCCGTGACCCCTCGTTACCCCATTTTTTTTATTGGGAACATTTTTTTATTGAACCCGTGCACCTCAAAGTATCACACAGATACTTACATAGAAGTAAGCACGAAGCACACACTACAAAGAGAAGATAGGGATTACAACACAAACATCCATGTCTTAACCGGGATTCGAACCAATCCCTTCGGCACCGCAGTCAGCGTCACTAACCACTATACAGGATGGGCGACACGCTACCCCATTGGGAGACGATATCCAGAAAACTCGTTCTTAACGGATCTCAGACCAACAAAAGGAACGCACTTACAAAATTTCAAGTTTGAAATTTTCTGAACTATTAGAACTTTCAATTCGAAAGTTTTAATTGTTCCGGAGATCCCGTGATGGATGAGTCAATGCTTAATATTTATATGTATATTACTTATATATATCAAAAGCACTTAGTTGTACAAAATAATAGTATAATCATGCTAAAACATAAATATTGTTACGTAGATCGGGATTCGAGGATTTTATGCAATCAGTCGCAAACAGCAAGACAGTCTTCATGAGATATGGAAATTTATTGTCGTAAAACAATCCTTGAAATACAGGACACAAAACAATATTCGCAGAATAAATCTCAGAAGGTCTTCACAGCTTCTACGGCGTTCAGACACAACTATCAACGTCTAAAATACACGTATGTCAAGGATTATTCACAAGCACTCGCTCGTTCTGCTCAATAGCCGAAATAATAACTAATCGCAAATCGTAGTTAAATCAATTCTTTAACGGTCCAAACAAAACTCAGTTTCAGCGAGCGGCTGTTTATTTATAGCCCCTCAGATCTTTCGAGAAAATCCGTTTGCGTCTTAAATCGCGATATTAGTAGATTTCTCCACTAATTTTCAGAAGAATCTAATGGTCACGAACTCGCCAAAAGTGGTCACTAAGTCGCCAATTTGGTCGCCTAAATTGATTTTAACTTTTGGTTCTATCGCCAAGAATTCGCCAAGTTTTTATGGAATCGCCATTATATTGTAAGGAGCAGCGTTGCTTGCGAATATTACAATTTTAAACTAAAATAAATACAATATAGAGTAAGTTCTATTGAAAAAAAGAAATCTTTTTTTAATATGGAAATAATATAATATATATTCAACATCGTCATGACAATGAAAATTATAAATTTACTCTCCCCCAAAAAAATTAGCAAATATTTCAAAATATTTTTTTTTATATCTTATCATTATTTAGATATACATAATGCTAAAGCGTGTTAGAAATTCGATCTACTTTTTTGGAGATTACTTCCTCAAAATGCATGCTTCTACATTTGAATAAAGCTTAAATCTTTGAAAATTGAATATTTCCCTCGAGATTGAAGTAGGCGACAATTATACTTTCGAATAAACACCACCAAAAAGAATTTCTTAAGGGATTGTACCAACTACGAATTTCTCTCCATTCGTCTAATAGCTTTCTTTTTTATGAACCATCGAAAAAGAAATCCAATTGGTGAGTCATTTTCCTTCCACCTTCGAGACACGATTCTAAATTCTGGTACAGCATCAAAAACGGCTGCAAACTTAAAGTTCAAAGGACATTTTTCTAATTTAGTTCCAAAAAGGTGAGCGCCCCTGACTCTTCTATCCCTAAGGACATCACAATAGAGGCGTGGCTGAGTGTGTACTCGGGAAGATAAATAGGATGATGAGTTACTTTTTAGCGAAATGGACGGATATTCTGTGTACTTGATCGATGAAATATTCACCGAGGATTTACCATCCAGACTAATGGTTTACTTAATGTGCAGATAAATAAAATATTTCTTCAAATATAGTTTTGTTTTAGAAGGTACCGTGTGTATCTTCTTCAGGGTACTATTTGTTAGAAAATGTTATGAGGTTTTTGTATTCGTTAATAATCTACAAAGATTTTTTTGTTTCTGTTTTATTTTCAAATTACAGACTGTAACACTTTTAGTGTTCTGAGCTACAGCACATATGCATTAGTATTTAAATAATAAAAACAAAATTATGTGTTTTTTCGTGTGAATGTAATTATTTAATTAGACATTTCTAAATTACAGAATAATTTCAACATATTATGTGATTAATACCTTCAAATACAGGAAGGGTCCACGCAAATAACACTACAGTTTTTTTTTTCCCGGAATAAATCGTGGTTTATTCTGAAACTTTCAAGTTATTACAACTGGTTTTCTTGTAACAGAAAATAAGAGGGACTTTTCCGAAAGTATGTTTCATCATTCTTACTCAGACGAAGACTTTATTATCAGAAAACACACACACACTGAGACATCCTAAGCTACGCATCTTGCACTATTTTTGGACATATTCATCACCAATCCTTGTGATTAAATTGAAGAAACCACTCTTGCAAAACCCAGTTCTTCCAGTGATGTTAGGATGTATCACACAACCTGCTACACTTCAACATTATTTTGGGAGTTACGTCCCGAGATTGCGACAGCTAAAAGTCCGATGTGGTAGTGTCGTTTTCATTCTTAGATGTGCAAAGATGCGTTCATGGATGATGAACACAAGTCCCACGGACCCATTCATACGGCATAACAATACGCTTTTCCATTGGAAACCACGTTGTTAGCATACGTCTGTCTGCCAGCGTGATTTGTACCCGAATAGCCTTGAGCACGCTGGTCTGCTGCTGTTCACTCTTCTTCGACGCTCTGCGCATACGTCATTCCTCCGGCGCTGACGCTCCGGATGTCGCGCGTGTGGCCAGGAATGCGATATAGTGACTTGGTTGGGAGACTTTGTGACATCCTCTTCTTTACTCACCTGACCTTGCACCATCAGATAACCACCTATTCCATTCCCTGGACAACCATCTTAGTGGTATAAATCCATCACCAATAAAGCAGACGTGCGCCAAGCTCTAACGGACTTCTTTGCGTTCCACACCCCCGAGTTTTACCGCAAGGGAATTGGACAACTTTAGACACGTTGGAAGAAGGTGTTGGATGCCGATGGTGATTACTTCGAGGACTAACAATAGGCTTCGCTGTATGTATGTCTTGTTCTTTTGAGTCATTAAAAACGGCAAGAACTTTTTTGTTTACTTTGCAGAATACAATAATACAAATCTGTAATCACAATATTGAACGAAATCAATGAAATGCACAGTCGTTGTTAAGCTTAGACAATCCTTATGCTATTCCGCAGCATCGTTCCTATATAGGCTGGTGAAAGCGTCTTCTAGGAACTTCTCAAGTTAATCTCGTCAAATAATCATCCTAGACTCGTCTAGAGTTTTCTTGGCGCATCGAGTTTTGTCACCAAATTTAGAAACCAATATTTTTTCAAAATGTTTTGTGCCAATTTGGCGATGTAGTGGAAAATGTTGTCGCCAAGTCCATCACTAAGGTCGAACCTGTTCACTTAAAATTATTGAAGAGGAGTGCCATATCTTAAACTACAGTCTCCTTGATCAAAATAAACGATGAACAGAGAAGCGTAATTCGAAATTTCTGTACAAATAATAAAACCTTTAGTCCTACAATGCATCTAGTAACCATTTGTCGACACGTTTTTATCTCCCATTCATAAGCTTCACATGACCACTCCAAAAGATATCATTGGATGTTTTTAAAAACAGTTTAGTGGTTTTAATTGAAAATATATCTATAGATACACACACACCCCCCCCTTTGATCCCAACTTCAGTGGGTCGATAAATGAGTACCAAGCTTGCTTAGGGACTTAAACACTTGGGGTCTTGCTTCAGACTGACCACCTGATCGGGACATCTGCTGATGCACCTCAGCGCCCAATGGTCACGTATACTGAGATAGCCACAGTAGGCCCTGGCCTCACGAGCTGTTGCACCTCTGAGTTTGAGTTATCTATAGATAAGTCCAGTACATAATAGTAAAGGTGATATTAGGACTGTAATTAAGTTTAAAGTGAAAACTTACGGAAATACCAAAATGGCTCTTGTATGAATTAAAGATACTATCTAAATATTTTTTTTATTGCTTTATAGAAATATATTGCTAAAAACAGACTTTTACGTTTATTGTAGAATTTTTGGCCTAAAGTGTACTAGGTCCGATTTGAAAACACTAAGCAAATAAAAAAGCGGAAGAACGATTTCGAAATATACACTGACTGTTATTTTGAAATTATTGTTAATGTTTGGTGCTAAATATAAATGTTCCTTGTATGAATACAAAAGTAAAAGTTATTTTAAATTGACGTGTGAGGCTCTTCAAAAGTAAAATCATTGCTTATCAAACTTAAGTATTAATTTAAAAAAATCTTTTAATGAATTTTTAGTTTAAAATCTATGTATGTGCTATATACTTCTTAATCAGAGTCATTTTGAAATTCCCTGATATTATCTTATTCATTAAATTTTATTTCGTAACATCAATTTTTGCTGGATGAATTTCAAAACATTTGTTTTTTAATCATCATGATAAGTAAATATTTCCATTTCATTTTTAAACTCATATTTGAATGAATAAAGAAAAAAAACTAGGATAAATTGAGCAAAGGAAATGGAATTTAACTTTTATGTTTGTACTTCTCGTACCAAAACTTCTGAATACGTTTCTTCTCAAAATGGAAGTATGTTGAATTTTTGAAATTCCAATAAATGCAAAGATATCATTTTGGAATATCATCCTTTAAAATAAACGATAAAAATAAGTATGAAATTTCTCTAGAAAATTCTTGATGTGAAATTATTATTTAAAAAGCAAATAGAAGCTATTCAACAAAACACTTCTGTGCAATAATAAAATTTAGTTAAGATGTTTAGCTTTGAATTTATTGCAGAATTGTAGTTTTTGAATCCCTTTAACTTCGTAACATAAAATAAATATTTTCTTAATAAATTAATATAGAATTCAAAGAAAGGAATATCATCATCCCTGACTTAGATGCGAGAATTTCATCTTTGTGCTTACTATCGAAACTAAAATAGTCTTTTATTAGTGTATTTCTTACAGTTTTTTTTTCTTTCTAATCGATTCTAGAAGTGTGTATTTCTTTTGAAAAAAATCCCTTGGGGAAAAGTTATTTTTTCGTCACCGGAAATTGATTCGGACTTATTGATCCTTATTCAAGTTCGAAGAAATCCGAAAATAACTTTTTTCCATTCATTTTCTTTTTACACGCACATGATAGTTGAAGTTTGTTAAACTTTGAGAATTTTTTGAAGTTATTTTTATTTTATTGATAAAAGAGAGAGAAAAAATACAGATGATAAAAAAAATTTATCAAAATTTTAAATGAAGTTTTTTATTTTACGGTTTATATCTATAATACTTAAGGTATCCGACTACGTTCGGAACCGTGATTTTGCAAAAGCGTATAAATGGATAATATTTATAATATTTAGTGTCACTTAGATTGGAAACTGTGTATAAAATTGTTTTAAGAATATTATTACTATAAAAAAAAATTAAGAACAATATTTTGACAAAAAATGAACATAGAATGACAAATTTTCAAAACATTTTTATGAAAAATGCTTCTATTATAATAATATTTTACCTGTCTATAGCTCAGACCTCTGTACAAAGACTGAACTAGAAGTTTTGAAATACATAACTTAGAAGTAGATTTATCCACATTTTATTACAACAAAGGGGAGCAATTTTAAGAAAGAAACGCCGTTAATTATTTCAATTGGTGGTAACTCTGAAACTAATGTGAATTTTTGAAAATTCCTTGTTCAAACTCTCCGGAAAAGTTTTATTTTATATAAGCACACACAAAATGTTATTATTACAGAAGCATTTTTTATAAAAGCAAAACGTTTTGAAAAAAGGTTATTCTAAGTTAATTTTTTGCCAAAACATTGTATTTAAATAATTCTTTTTGTATTAATGTCCTTAAAACAGTTTTATACATGTATTCTAATCTAAATGACACTAAATATCATGAAAATTATCCATTTATGCGCTTTTTTAAAATAACGGTTTCGAACGTAGTCGGATACCTTAACGAAATGGTATTGGATTTCAAATATGTATGTAAAATTAATTATTTTAGACTTTTTTTTTCTTATAATCTAATTTTTTTAAATAGTTTTGGAGTGATAAATAATTAATGTGTAGATAAGAAATTTCAGGGGTACTGAATAGCTTAATAACTATGTTACCTGGGCAGCATCGTTCCTATATACAGGCTGGTGAAAGCGTCTTCTAGAACTTCTCAAGTTAATCTCGTCAAAATAATCATCCTAGACTCGTTCAGAGTTTTCTTGGCGCATCGATTTGTCACCACCCTAAAACCAATATTTTTTCAAAATGTTTTATGCCAATTTGGCGATGTAGTGGAAAATGTTGTCGCCAAGTCCATCACTAAGGTCGAACCTGTTCACTTAAAATTATTGAAGGAGTTTCATATCTTAAACTACAGTCTCCTTGATCAAAATAAACGATGAACAGAGAAACGTAATTGAAATTTATACAAATAATAAAACCCTCTTTAGTCCTACAATGCATCTAGTAACCATTTGTCGACTGCTTTTATCTCCCATTCATGTTTCCTACATGACCACTCCAAAAGATATCATTGATTTAAAAACTAGCTTAGTGGTTTTAATTGAAAATATCTATAGATACAATCTATAGACCCTTTGATCCCAACTCAGTAAGGTCGATAAATGAGTACCCTCAAGCTTCGTTTAGGACTTAAGCACTTGGGGTTCCTGCTTCAGACTGACCACCTCATCGGGACATCTGCTGATGCAATCTTCAGCGCCCAATGATCACGTATACGAGATAGCCACACGATAAAGTTCTGGCCTCACGAGCTGTTGCACCTCTGAGTTTGAGTTATCTATAGATTAAGTCCAGTACATGAGAGTAAAAGGTGATATTAGGACTGTAATTAAGTTTAAAGTGAAACCAAGGAAATACCAAAAATGGCTCTTGTATGAATTAAAGATACTTTCTAAATATTTTTTTATTGCTTTATAGAAATATATTGCTAAAAGCAGACTTTTACGTTTATTGTAGAATGTTTGGCCTAAAGTGTACTATAGGTCCGATTTGAAACACTCAAGTTAAAAGCAGAAGAACGATTTCGAAATATACACTGACTGTTATTTGAAATTATTGTTAATGTTTGGTGTTAAATAAATGCTCCTTGTATGAATACAAAGTAAAAGTTATTTTTTAAATTGACGTGTGAGGTTCTCGCAAGTAAAATCATTGCTTATCAAACTTAAGTATTAATTTAAAAAATCTTTGCTGAATTTTTAGTTTAAAAATCTGTATGTGCTATATACTTTAATCAGTCATTTTGAAATTTCTGATATTATCTTATTCATTAAATTCTATTTCGTAACATCAATTTTGCTGGATGAATTTCAAAACATTTTGTTTTTAATCATCATGATAAGTAAATGTTTCCATTTCATTTTAAACTCATATTTTGAATGAATAAGGAAAAAACTAGGATAAATTGAGCAAAGGAAATGGAATTTAACTTTTTATGTTTGTTCTTCTCTGTACCAAAAACTTCTGAATACGTTTCTTCTCAAATGGAAGTATTGGAATTTTGAAATTCCAATAAATGCAAAGTATATCATTTTGGAATATCATCCTTTAAAAAATAAACGATAAAAATAAGTATGAAATTTCCTCTCTAGAAAAATTTGATGGTCGATTATTTAAAAGTAAAGAGAGAAGCTATTCAACAAAAACACTTCTGTGCAATAATAAAATCTCAGTTACATGTTTAGCTTTTGAATTTATTGCAGAATTGTAGTTTTCGAATCCCTTTAACTTCGTAACATAAAATAAATATTTTCTTAATAAATTAATATAGAATCTAAAGAAATGAATATCATCATCCCCACCTGTATGAGAATGTCATCTTGTGCTTACCATCGAAACTAAAATAGTCTTTTATTAGTGTATTTCGTAAAGTTTCTTTTTCTTTCTAATCGATTCAAAAGTATGTATTTCTTTTGAAAAATCCCTTGGGGAAAAGCTATTTTTTTTCTGTCACCGGAAATTGATTCCACTCTATTGATCCTTATTCAAGTTCGAAGAAACTGAAAAATAACTTCTTTTTTCCTACTACTTTTACACGAACACGATAGTTGAAGTTTGTTAAACTTTTGAGAATTTTTGAAGTTATTTTTATTTTATTGATAAAAGAGAGAGAAAAAATACAGATGATAAAAAAAATAATCAAAATTTTAAGTGAAGTTTTTTATTTACTGTATATATTAAGTATCTATTACTTATCCGAGTTGGAACTGTGATTTGTAAAGCGTATAAATGGATATTATTTATGATATTTAGTGTCACTTTAGATTGAAGTTGTATAAAATTGTTTTAAGAATATTATAAAAAATTATTTATTAACATTTTGACAAAAATGAACATGTATCATCCAATTTTAAAACCTCTTTTATGAAAAAATGCCTCTATTATAATAATATTTTGCTCGTCTATAGCCTTTTCAGACCTCTGTACAAAGACTGAATCCAGAAGTTTTGAAATACATGACTTGAAGCAGATTTATCCAATATTTTACGCAAATGCAGAAAATTTAAGAAAAAAAAACGCCGTTAACTATTTCCCCAATTGGTGGTAACTTGAAATTTAATATGAATTTTGAAAATCCTTTGTTCAAACCTCCGGAGAAATTTTTTATTTTATATAAGCACACACACACACACAAATGTTATATTATAGAAGCATTTTTATAAAAGTGAAACGTTTTTGAAAAAATGTTATTCTAAGTTAATTTTTGCCAAAAATATTGTATTGAAATAATTTTTTTTGCCCGCAATGTCCTTAAAATGTTTCCTCATACATGTGTTCTAACCTAAGTGACACTAAATACGCGAAAATTACCCATTTATGCGCTTTTTAAAATCACGGTTTTTCGAACGTAGTTGGGATATCTTTAACGAAAGTTTTGGTATTGATTTCAAATATGTATATGTAAAAGGGAAATTTATTTTAGACTTTTTTTTTTTCTTATAATCTAATTTTTAGGATAGTTTTGGGAGTGATAAACAACAATGTGTAGATAAGGAAATTTGAATGAATACTGAATAGCTTAAGCCAGGGCTGGTTTCGTTGTTTTAGTTCGAGGGTCAGCATTGTAGTAGCTGAGGATACCGGGTGAGTGAGGGAACATAACATCACACTATTCAGCTACACAAAGTGTTTTTGGCGACGGATTCTGCTCATTTTGAACCATTATCAAGTGATGAGGATGACACTTGTTTTGCCCCTTCTCCCAATCCGCTAACACACCAGACCAACGGGAGGAGTGAGGCCCAAAAGGAACCGAGCCTACCCGAAAAGGGCGGTTTAAAGCTGCAAACCGATCCTCGGGAAACAAACTACTTCCACGTCCAAACTTTTATTGGGGAAAATTCAAAGTTTACATTTTATAAACATTAGAAGACAGTAAAATGACAAAAATACAAATTTAAAGGTAACTAAAATCTATAAACATACATGTACGTGAACGTAATACAAATATAATAAAAATAATAATAACATAAGGAGTATAAGAGATGGAAGAAAGAATATGTGTATTCCAACTTTCTTACAAATTCAAAAAAAAAAAAAAAAAATGGTAAAATTATTCAATTCAAATGCACAAAAGAAGTTCAAAGAAAAAAAAATAGAGAAAGAAAGACAGGAAAACAAAAAATAATAAAAATAATAATAAATAATATAAAATGTTTTTCTAATCATATTTCCAGTTGGCGCCAACACTTCCTGTTGATATTTTTTCCCCTTTATTCAGCGTTTCTTTAACTGTGGGGTGCTCTCCCCCTAGAGGGACATGATAACTTTAAGAGGGAGGCGCGAGCATATTGAAAAATCGGAAGCAAAAGATTATTTTCAAAAAAATATTAATTTACTGAAAGTAATCGAACAAAATATATATATTCTGACATAATAAAAGTAAAATAAAATATTTACACTGGATATAATACCTTATAAATATATCAGTACTGCGCAGTATATCTTTTTACCACTAAACAACATTAAGTTAAGAACAGGTGTAATATAATTACCAGTGATCCCATGGGCTTGTCATATTTAAATTATATACAAAAATTAACATTTCTTCTTGATAACCCGTACGGGGTTTGTAATTAATCTTAAATGCCGATTATAAATTACGCGATTCGCTCCTTAATGCCATCGTTTAACACGTAGGCGAACGTATGTGGTCTCTGGGGTAGAAAAGTAATAAATAAGCAAACTCTCTGAAATAAAATATCCGTCGCAAAACACAAGGTCCTTTATTGCATTCCGAATCCTTTTCGGGAAAATTTATGGGTAGCAGTGCATATAAAAGCCGGAAATACGTATATATAATGTCCTGGGCAGTTAACGTGCGCTGGCTGAGAGACCTTATATACGCCAATGGCACTTAAGATCTTGTAAAGTCGTATTGTAGTGGCTTAGCGTTCGCTATTATTATTGAATTCAAAACATTGTTATTGTATGGTGGCGGGCGCGACGAAAATTATGATTGAATTATTGGGTCGCAAACATTGAAAGTTTGAGAAGCACTACCTTAATTGGTTCTTCAGTTTAAAAAAAAATACACCGGAAAGATGATTATTTTTTCGAGACCTCCTCCTCCATTTATATTTTAAAGAAACAAACAGGAAGAATGCAGCTAGGTAAAATAAACAAATGAATACAGAGAAAGAAAAAGGGGGAAGAGAAATTATTTAATTCTTATTGAAGATACTTTGCTTCCCCGGCAGACTTAATAAAAGCCTCTCCCCGCTACACGGTGGCTCTTTAGTGGTACTGGGCTCGAACTCATGACACGCCAGCCACGATCTGATACCTTGGCAACTAGGCTACCGCGGCCACGCGGAAAATACCGGAGGGCCGGACCTTTATAAAATGATTGCATTCATTAGGTAAGGTACCCGACTACCCTAAAATCATGAATTTTTCAAAAATTGACAAAAACATTTTATAGCCCTTTTTATTAGCTTAATAAAAATACCAAGTTTTTTATTTTCTATTCATTAGACAAAACTACAGCGTTTTAGCAAATATTTACACCCATACACAAGATGTCAAACTCTTTAAAATGCGTTTATTCGAAATGTGTTTACTTTTTTTCCCCGAAAAAATTCAAAACGGGATTGCAGCGATTAAGCGAAACAATTTTGAAAAATAAGTTGAAATTTCGTGTATATGGCCTGCATAACAGTAGAAGTATTTTGACCTTCAGGTTTATCAATGCCTGTTTTATTTCAAAATTTACAGTCCTTTATGCGAATTTAATCGTTGTTTTTTTTAAGCAATTTCATATAGTCATTAAGATAAAGTGTTCTAGTTTTTGTAAAAATTAAAATATCTCTTATCCTGAAGGTCATTTCAAACGTGAATAACAAAATTACACATTAAAATTGAAAAACTGAGATTTTGTTCATAAATTTTTGGTACATAGCCCATTTATGTAATTTTTTGTACATTTCTACAAGTTTTTTCCCATTTTAATAATAATAATATATTTTTTTTCTGTTTTTAATTTTAGGATTTTTTCCTAACGCTTATGTAAGTAGAAACTTTGTGAGAGGTTATCACCTCTCTCTTGGGCACCTAGATATTTGGGAGGTAGGGAAGAAACACTCGCCATGATCCAATCAATCAATTTATGTATCACACAATAAAACGACACAAATTCAATTAATAATAGTAAGAGAATGTCTCGGTGCTAACCGAGAAAGTGGAGCAACAACGGTAATTCACGAAAGATTAGGAGACTATCAAACTCTATCCTTAATTTATAATAGATCTAATATATCATCCAATATATCCAATATCAATTTAATCTCAGGGAACAATCGTCACTTTAAAGCTTCCTCCTGATAAGTCTTTAATCAGCGTACCAAATATGATACCTTTCAGTAAATAACTTCAATCTGAATAGGGGTTTATCTCTCCTACTCTCTATTCTAGCTAGAAAACGACTATATATATAGTAAGTTAATTTGAATGTCATGAGATTTTCTTCTACCGAAGGGTTGTTGGTGAATAATGCGAACTGATAGCCCAAAGATTTCCCAAGAGGATTAGTTGAAGGATCGCGGATATATCCGTCACAACTTCGTTTTGTTTAAATACCAGTCTGTACTTCTACATGTATCTCCGAGCTTGAAGTTGCCGGGCCTTTTAATATTGGATGAAATCAATGTTTATTGTTAACCATGCTATCACTTATTAATGTCTTGCATAAATGCCTGAGTACGTAAAAGGCCATAAAAATCTATTTTGGGCCACATGTGGCCCATGGGCAGCTGTTTGCCACTGTTAAAGTTTGCTGTAGATACAATAAAAAATGCGATAGATTTGTTGAGATTTGTTTGCCTACACATGATAAGCTTTCCCCGACCAAGAATACTGGCGTAGTAAAATGCTTATTACCAATAAGATTAAATGAGGATTTCATATTTTCGAAAAAATAAGTGGTTATGGAAATTTCAGACTTAATTCTGTATCTTGCCAAGCCAAGAAAGAACACGCTATCAATAATATTTATTGATAGCGTGATCATGGAAATGAATTTGTCCTACAAAATATATTGAAATTTCAATTTAATTACCGTAAAATCCGGCGTATAACGCGCACTTTTAACACAAAAAATAAGATCGAAGTTTACGTTTGCACGTTATACGTCGGATATAAAAATGAGAGCTTTAAAAATAAGAAATAAGATGAACATAAAAAAATTAAGAATTCTATATAGAGCAGAATACTATTTATTCAAAAGAAATGACATTTCTATTGAACTGAAAAAGTTGTAGTCCTATAAATATATTATTTTTTCCTAATCATGGGATTATATCTCTAAAAAATGTCTTCAAAACACAATAGCATTGCATACGTACATTTCAGGTTCATTCATAAAAAGTGGGTGCACGTTAGTTATACGGTGAATATACCTAAAAATCACAAAAAATGCAGCTTGAAAGTATGGGTGCGCGTTATACACCTGTGCGCGTTATACGCCGGATTTTACTGTAAGTATTTGTCATTAATGATTAATTTTATTAATTAATGCTAATTATTTATTCAATAATTAGTTTTTTATTGTGTTTTATTCCCGAAAATCGACAAAATCAAAAGAAGCATGATACAAGAATGGGTGAAACTTTCAACCCGGACCCCTTGAAAAATTCCTGTGTGCGCTACTGACTTCTATATACATCGAAATACTGTTAAATTGGAGTTAGAAATGACTCTTATGAATCCTATGGGTTAAAAGTTCTAGAAGTATACTATTTTTTTTCTAAAGCTGCACAATATGTCGAATAAATGACTTCAAAACATAAGAACATTGCGCGCGTACATTACAGGGTTTCTGCAAAAAGGGGTGCGCGTTATACGGCGAATATACCTAAAATTAGCACCAGCTTAAAAAAATATGGGTGCGTGTTATACGGCGGTGCGCGTTATACACCGGATTTTACGGTATATAAATTATAATTCAATATAATCATATAATAATAATTATATGATTTTTAATCTTTATATCTATTGCACTTGCATCTTTTTTTCCCCGAAGGAAGAAAGAAATTCAATATATTTCCTTTTTCGCCTAAATCAGCCATGGCATACTCTTCTATAGAGTGTTCTGACGTCCACTAGAGAAATCGTTTCCTCATCACACACTTAGAGAACTTCATAAGCCCCCTTCCAAGAATTTAATTAAATACATGGCATAGTTGGGATAAGCGCGCAATTAGTTTTCGGAAGCTTCAAGATACAAAGTTTCATGTATTTCTCTTGTTTGTTGATGTTACAGATGATTCTTTAGTTATTTAGTTCGATCTAAGTTTTTAGATATAAGGGAATCTCATTATATACAAAATAAATGAACAAAACTAATATTGCTCTGTGTTTTTATTTTATTTTTTGTGATAGTCATGTCATTGGGAGCATTGTTACTAAAATGCATTAAGTTCAATCTGTACGTAAGATAGAGTATTGTTTCTATAGAATATTCTATACTCCACTCGTATCCTAAGTTTTTTCATCGTGTACCCCTACAACTGATACCATTATATGAAAGTACCCCATCGCATACCCCAGGGTACACGTACTTCATTTTAGAGACAACTTTTGTAATCAATACTGTCTTTTCATAGCATGTACCTAATGATTGCAATATCGGACCAAAAGTTCAATACCGGTATTCGGTATTTTTTAGATCTTAATACCGGGATACCTGTTTTAATACCGGTAATTGAATGAAAAGAAAAAAAAACACCGGTGTTTCTTTGTTTGATTTGCCAGTTTTGTTGGAGAGTGTAAATATCAAATAAAATAATTTGTAACTTATAAATTATATCAGTGTATAAAAAATCCCAAAATGTAAAGGATCAACTTATTTATTTAAATCACAAAACAGTGTTAATATCATTATTCAGTCTGTGGTACTATTAAAATTTTTTTGAAATGATATTAAAAAATATAATGCATCAGTTGTACTGTCACTAAACCTGGAACGTAATTTTGTGAAAAAATTACCAGTTGTCGAAAACGCTCTTTCGGCATCTATGCTAGTTGATGGACTGTTAGTAATGCACGATATATTTTCCAAGTATTTATCTCTAAATCCCTCAACTTCTAATAAATTGATTTCTCATCGGATGGGGGTTTTGATATAGCTGATTTCTGTATTATATTTTGGTTTGTTGAAAAAAAATTTTTTTTTTCATATTTTATCATCCTTTTGATTGTACGATGCGAATTTATGTTCGCAATCTAATTAATTTCGTTTGTTAAGGAGACATAAAAACAAAGCCGTATACTATTTTGCTATGCTGGCGATCCCTGAACATATAGTGGAGGCAAGTTAAAAAATTTCTGGTAAATACCGAAAAACCGGTATTTCAACTTGTGAATACCGGTATTACAAAATTGTACAAATGGCTCAAAATACCTGTATTTGGTATCCAGGAATACCGGTATTGCAATCCCTACATGTACATGAAAAAAAATCTGAAAAATATTATTTGGAATAAAAAAAAATGCAGAACATATTTCTTGCGGATTATTTTAAATCTGCAATTGATTGATTGATTGATTATATTTCGTTATTCTCTAATACATCCCTATATGTCAGAATATTAAACATTCTATATTAATTGAAATACATTATTATAATGTTAGAAATATCACACTTTAATTATATTAATTCTTATTCCTCTCTGTTCCTCTGTTGATTTTTATGGTAATATTGACAAAAAATTTAATTTAATCCTTATGGCTGTTTTCATCCTATGATGACCATGTCGTGCCGGTTCCAAGTGTAAGCTAGAGGTGTGTGGGATTATCAAAATGATGAGACATAATAATTCTTAATACAACTTTTTATTAAGAATAACTTATATTACTTAAAATTCTAATTTGACAATTTTAATTAAAGGAGAGTCAAGCCCAAATTAAACCACGTATTCAAGTCAGATCACGCAACTAGATCCTTTATTCAATTATCAGCTAATAACTTATGCGTCTAATTACTTATATCTAATATTACCTTTTTTCAGTTCTCCTTCCTTTACCTAGAGAATAGTATCTATAACCCTATAAACGATGATTCCAACTTTTATCTTAGGCTTCTATTCTTCCCAAAACTATCGGACTGCTAACTCTTGGATCTGTAAGATTTCACACTCAAGCTTTGCTATTACGCTATCGATCAGAATACCTTGCCACTATTATTCCTTAAGTTTGCTGTGTGTTATATCTAGGGCTTGCCCCGCTATCTCTAAGCTTGCCACGCTATCTTATATCATCAAAGCTTCTTATTCCTTTTATAGTATATCTCATATTTACATATTATGATCGTTTATCTTCTTGGTATTGCTGGTGTTTTGCCATTAATCGTGGCCGTCAAAGCACATAGGAGCAGGCTACAAGACGCGAGAGACGTCACAACCCTCCAATAGCTGAAAACGTGATTTTACTTCTATGGTTCTCAATGCCCTTAATAAATTACGTGTCTAAATCTCTATTTCTAAATTTCTTCTGCTTTCTGAGTTTTATTTAAATTTTAATTCCTTTAAATCCTCATTTTAACTTTTATAATTTCCAATATTTATCTTTACTTTAATTTTCATTGCAATTTTAATCTTAAATTTTAACTTTTATAATTTCCAAAATTTATCTTTGACTTAATTTCATTACTCATCTTAGAATTAAATTGAATATTAAAATTTAAACTCGTGACAATAAATTTTACTCCAATAACTAGGCCAACATTAATAATTACTGTTTAATTTATGCCCACTCTCACTTTTACATTCAGTTACTTAAAATATTTATACACTTAAATATTCTAAAACAAATATTCTGGGTGCGCAGACTCAATCTAACACTGCATATGGAGCTGCAAATTTCGCTCCCCTTCTTGTTGAAGCTATAAATCGTATACTTTTCAAGATTTTCAGGGTCAGTCTCCTGAAATGAAAACTGTTTGAGTCTCTCTATTTCCATAATATTAATCACTCACAATTATATATTATTTATATATCACAATAAATTTTCATCTCCATCCCCACACATCTGGTTTCAAATAAAAACTCCCAATGATGCGCAGCGTTATTAATATTGTTAGTGCCTTGACTACGCCAAGTGTTTCCCCTGAACCAGATGCCTCCCTAATACATAACAATACAACAACATATATATATACACATATACAATTACAAACATTTTTCAATAAACTATTATAACAAATAACCAAAGAATTTTCGCATCCTCACGAAGTCATACATCGAAGCAAACAAATGTGTGATTACAAATGTTTTTCTTCAGAAAAAATTTTTACGTAAGTCAAAAGTTCCAAAATTAAATAAACACTCATTGTAGTGTTTGACTTGGCTTTATAACTTTTAAGCACCGCCTCGAGACTTCTTCTGTAATAATTCTTCCGACCACTTGTTGGAAGATCATAAAAAATGAAACAATACAACCTGATTTTTATATGTTTTCTCCCACATTCACGTCCAACGATGAGGTGTCATCACTCTTCTTTCCTCGGTTGTACTGGAATTTTGTTGTGGGCAAGGCTTGTAATCTCCTTGTCGTTTTTCCTTGACTTCCCAACTGTGTCCTTGGCTGGTCGGGGTTCTTCTGTTCTCCGTCGTGGCCTTAGACTGTATCTTTGCTTCATCTGTAACTTCCTTCAGTGCACTCTTTTTGTTCTTTTTCCTGCTTTTGGAAATAGTACTGGATGACATTTGTCTTTTTATTATTGTTGTTCCCCTTTCTTGCCACTCTCTTTGTGGTCCACTTGCCCCCGACACACCTGGATCTTTTAATACCCCTATTATATCTAAAACCTTTTGTTTTATTTTCATTCCTAATGAACTAGGTAGTGATCTGACCAGTGATTTGTTTTATGGGTCCTCTCAGTATTTTTATATTGATTTGATTGGTTACCAATCCCTTTTGCCTCTAACCTACGTTTCACCGCAGATTTTTTCCCATATTGTGACTCATTTAGTCCTTGGTGTACTTTTTCCCGAAGTACGAGTTTCCTGACTTGATCTTTATACTCATTTGGGGATACCTGTTCCTACTTCGACCTCGTCACATTTCCCTATGACGATATATTCTATTTGATCTACGTTAACTGTTAAATTTTCTTCCTGATTTCCATATTACAATATTATTATTATTCTTAACTTCTAAGACTCTATAAGGTCCCTCAAATTTTTGTTTAAATTTAGCACATACTTTGTTAGCTGCTGAACCTACAGGGTGTGTTTCCCAATAAAACCCAATCATTTACCTTTTATTTTTATGTCTTCTTTCTACGTTCATTATAATATTTTTCCCAATCTTTCCTGTTTAATTTTCGTACTTAGTCTAGCTTCTTAAAAGCTTTTCTGTATATCTTGAATTTTGAATTTGAACTTTCCGATATCATAACTAGTTTTTGAAATGGTGTAATCAATTTTCGACCTAAAAATAATTCCAGCCGGTGTTTTTCCCGTTGTTTCATTCACCGCCGTACGAATAGTGTAAGCAAACCTCCACGTAAGAATTGATCCCAAGTATCGTGTGTTGATCATTAACATAATTTGCAATCATTTGCACTATATCTCTTTACTAACTCTTTCAGTCCGGATTTGCTTGTGGCTGATATGCAACAGTCTTCACATGCCTTATGCCTAATCTTTCACTCTAAGTGCTCAAAATCTCGGATATAAATTGGGGACCATTATCACTTATTAATTTTATTGGAGCTCCATAACGCGATATAAAGTTATCAAAAAAATATCCGCCTATTATACGAGATGAGGCCTTTTAAGAGGTATACTCAGCCCATTTGCTGAAAATGATCGGTTATTACTAAAATATAGCGGTTACGTCTTCTTCTCGATATAGGATACGGTCCTAACAAATCTAACGTCACTATCGCATTCGGATAATCTGATAAAATTGGATTTTAACCGACCAGCTGGTAACGCGTTTTATAGTTATTAACTTGGCACATATGGCATGTAGAGACATATTGATCAATAAATTTTCTCATGTACGGAAATAAATAAACGTCCCGAATTTTATGATACGTTTTAAATCTGCCTAAGTGTCCAGCGATTGGCTTGTCATGAAATTCTCTCAATATTTCATTCCTTAAAGATTTTGGGAATGTATACACGCATTTCACCTAATGACGTTGTGTGTGTTTCCGCATAAAATAACAATCCTTCAATTAAACGGAAATCGTGGACCAATTCTCACATATCGTTGTACAACGGTGCTATCTTCCGGGTTTTCTAAATATCTATATATATGACTTTACCCTGGCCATTTTTCTGTTCCTTTTATTAATTGTTCTCATGAAGTAAGTACCAAACTTTTGATTATGGTACAATTAATTTTATCACCAATTATATTTTTCCCATGCTTCGGTAAAAACTGTAGCCACCATATTTAACTTCATTTCTGACCCATTAACGTGTAAATTCCCTTTTATTTTACCTTATTATCTTCGCCAACCAGTGAATTTTGAATTTCAACGATTTCTGATCAAAAATCTAATACGATTCTTGATTTAATCTTATAAAATGATACCTAGAATACATGGGTATTCTAAATCTTTCAACACATGAAACACCAATTCCTCTTTCGAATTGTCTGATGTGAATTTTTTAATTCTACGATCCCCATGTTTTGGCATTTCCGCACCCTGTGCTGTTATTACCTGCTCGCGATTTTTAATTTGCTTATAGAAAAAATAATATTTTCTATATACTTCTTCCGATATAAATGATTTATCTGTCTAAAAGTCCTATAAGGCTTAAAATGCTATTTAACAAAATAGAACGTGGAAGTTCTACGGGTGATATACATATCGGAGAAAGTCTAATTGTCTCTCTTGTCGACATCCCTTGAGATTGATCAATATTAACCTTACAATATTTAATCGTCCCCTTTGCGTCCTATCGCCTGATTGAAATTTTCATACCGAACCCTTATTTCTACGGTCCCCTATTAAAATTATCATTTCTGCCTATTTCCTGACCTGAGTAAGCCCTCTGTTATTGAATCTTGATCATTATTCTGAAACCTATTCCTCTCGAACCTCTATTATTTTGACGGCTATTCTCATAAAACTCATTTCTCACTGTTATTTGGTCTACGTCTTATTTCAGAATTCCTCCAGTTTCTCTACCATTAGCTTCAAAATTAGCATCCTATGCGCATTTTGACCTCGTCTTTCATATTATCGTTCTTAGTAACCCTCAAAATTTGTAAGAATATCTCTTCTCGAATTTAGCCAAGACTTCTAAAAGTTGTATCGTGTTTTATGGATTTCCTGACTCACGTAGTCCTGTATCTGTGGTTCGAGTCGAACTAAAAATATGATCCACTAAGTCTGCTTGGGACATTCCTAATTCTAAACTTCTCTCTATTTTAGTGATCTATAAACAAAATCAGTAGGATCCTGATTTCTTCCCCTGCTGGGATGCATAAAACCTGATCAGAAGTTCTTCTATTTTGGACCGCGGTGCCTGCTAATTCAGCTTTTGAGCTGCGCAAAACCTGTATGTATTTTGCACTAACAACGAACCAAATATCGAATACCAATCTTGAGCCCTTCCTGAGATGACTTTTTTTGTTGAAGTTAATACGACAGATTACTTGGGATTTCAAGTAACTGTATTAAGCTGTTATCTATACACTCTATAAACTCTGCAATGTTCTCCGACCCTGAAAAGGGTCATAGGTAGAACCGTACTTCCACCTACATTACCTAACCCAGAATTAAATACGTTCAGCCATTGTGACATAGCCATCCTATGATGACCATGTCGTGCCGGTTCCGCGTAAGCTAGAGGTGGGATTATCAAAATGATGAGACATAATAATTTTAATACAACTTTTTATTAAGAATAACTTATATATTACTTAAATTTAATTTGACAATTTTAATTAAAGTGAGAGTCAAAGCTCAAATTAAACCACGTATTCAAGTCAGATCACGCAACTATCCATTCAATTATCACACAATCCTATGCGTCTAATTACTTATATCTAATATTACCTTTTCAAGTTCTCCTTCCTTTTACCTAGAGAATAGTATCTATAAACTTTATAAACGATGATTCCAACTTCTTTATCTTAGGCTTCTATTCTTCCCAAAACTATCGGACTGCCAACTTGATCTGTAAAGATTTCACACTAAGCTTTTGTCACGCTATCGATCAGAATAATTCCACACTACTATCTCTGCTTGCCATGTTATGGTCTAGGCTGTCTCTGCCATCTCTAAGCTTGCCACGCTATCTTATACTCATCAAAAGCTTCTATCCTTTTATAGTATATCTCATTTACATATTATGATCAAGCTATCTTCTTGGTATGCCATTGGAAAAGTTTTGCCATTAATCGTGGCCGTCAAAGAACATAGGAGTTATGTTAGCGGAAAGACGCGAGAGACGTCACACCTAATGAAAACAAGAATTCTAAATTAATTACAAAACTTACGGATATCATTTAAAAATCACCCACTGTCGTTAATAAACATTTATATTCCTGTTATTTGTATTAAAAAAATGTTTTATATTGATGTTATTTGTATAAAAAATGTTTTATATATTGATGTTATTTGTATAAAAAATGTTTTATATATTGCTGTTATTTGCGGAGACGAAATTTTATGCACCTTGTATTTTATACAGTCGTAAGAACTTATCTCTGTGCCAACACTGTTATCAAGAGGAGCCATCATGTGCTACTAAGGTCAAAATAATGTCTCCACCAAAGAAAAGGCACTCATTCCTAACGCGTTCAGAACCAGTTGATTTTCCCTGTTAAGCCTAATTACATTTCAAAAATTCATGTAAAATCCTCTCTGTAATAAAATACACCAAAATTTATGGTTTATAATCATTCCAAATTCCATAAGTTCCAAATCCAGACCACGCCAGTATGATCACGGGACTCAGAAATGGGAAAATGCAATGTCACATATGATACCGTGTTCCCTGAAGTGATCACATCTATGTAATCATGGTCCTGAACGGGTTAATCCACCGTCCAACAAATGCAGATATTTAAGCAAAAATATGATGAATTCGGCCCAAGTATTGCCCATTGTAAATGCTCCTAAATGATTTTTTTTAATTAAAGTAACTGCTGTTCACAGCACTGTTTTTCCTCCTCTTCCTTAAAAAAGTATTATTTAAATTTTAATCTGGTAAATGCGTCTGCAACATTAAGTATTAAAGAAACAAAAAATGTACACTTGTGATACTACTTTTGGAGCAATACTATAAATCAGTGTGTTTCCCAAACTTTCAAATACTTGTAACCTAATTATAATTTTCTATCGCGCCCCTTACAATTACAATGTATTGTTCCCACAATAGTAGATTTTGAAGTTAAAATTATAATATGACCTTATTTATAAGCCATGCAAATTATCAAGATAAGTTTTAAATTCTGTATATGTTGCTTTTAATCAATAGATATTTTAAGTAAGCTACTCTTAAGCAATAGATATTTTAAGTAAGCTACTTTTAAGCGATAGGGTAAGTATTATGTTACTTTTCTTTTATGATTTTTATATTGGAACTAATTATAACCTTTAATTAAATTAAATATTTATTTCTTCAATCATGCATTTCTAAAGTCTTATCCCATATTTGTAACATCCTACCTTTGTGAAAACAGATTTTCTGCCGTGGCTGCTTTAAAGACAAAATATAGATAGCTAAATATAGAAAAAAAATAGTGAATATCTAGTATTAAACCTTCATTTAAAACCTTTTGCTGTGCAAAACATGTAAATTGGAGTCAATAGTAATCATTAAATTTGTTCTTGATTTAGTATTGATAAATTAATTATTAAATGTGTTTTGGAGTATTGATTCATTTATACTTATAATAAGTATTATTTTTTATTGTGTCAGAATGTATATGTTTTGTTTTGCTTTTTTTCAGTAAATTAATTAATTTTTAAATATATTTTTTTATTTTCGACTTTTTGATATACTCGCGCACCCCTTGTAGGGTTATCGCGCCCCCTTAGGGGGGGCGCCCCACAGTTTGAGAAGCACTCTACAAATACCAAATTGTCAATAACCAGTTTTCCTTAGTGCTTTATTTTGGATTCATATAAAATTATTACTTTATCAGTCTTTTGTCCAGATGCATTGATAAATTGTGATATAAATAGGGTCGTTAACATGTCTGTAGCTGATAAGAACAATGGACTGGATTAAATAATATCATTTTTTGTAAAAGCTCCGTACATGCCAAAGGGTAATTATTTCATACAATTTCAGAACGTAGTTCTGGTGTTGGACAAGAGGCTGGTCATATTCTTTGGTTAGGTTGAGAGACTATAAAAAACCTGTTATAATCTATAATAAATAAAAATATCATAAGCTCCCATAAGTCCTTGAAATTCATCAAAACTTCAAAAAAATATATGCTAATTTTATAAGTTAAAATATTTTATGATAAATTATTTGGTTATTCAAGTAACGTAGAACATTTTCGAATTTAGACAGCGAATAACTTTGCTAAAGCAATAATACTTAGTAAACGATTTTCAGCCAACTTTCCAAAAAATATCAACTATTTCGAATGACTTATTGATTCGCTTAGTTAATTATATGTAATGTTAAACAGCAGTATTACACATACACTACATACGTTGATTAAAGCCAAAAATTAAGAGCATTGAAAAAAACCCTTGAACTGGTAATGTTAGTAAAACAAAAAAATCGAAACCTATTTCAATGCTACAGACTTATCAACTTACAATATTGAATTTTCACAAAAATCCGAATCAATACACCATCGAACAGACAATTTCCCAGCTTTTTCCAGAGCATAACACCATATATATAGACATATATACATTTATTTATTGATCCATAGTTATTTTTACTACTTGACGAAAAAATCCGATACGAATGCGAAACACTTTTTAGTGTCCTCTTTGAATGTAGATAGGTGAGTAAAATGCCCACTGTCCGTCCATTTCTCTTGATGTGTATCTATTTCTATTCTTCTCCAGGGAGAAAGTTTCCTGAACTTCGCCGTCACTGTCCTAGACAAGGACTCGGCCGATGTAAATGACCTGGTGGTGAGAATAGAAGATGACAGCCTGAATCTCTTTGCGGTGAAAGATACCCGGATGTATGGAAATCTGGGAAACGGAAAGAATACTTTCTTCAGTGCTGGTAAGATAAGACGTAGAAGAGAGAGAGAGAAAATACGTTTCTTATTCAATAAATAAGTGCTGGCCACTTTTTTTCCCAAATTAAATCACTCGGATCTTTCTTTAAGTTATCCTCATATATCGCGTCGAATATTTTTAATGTTAATTATTTTTTTAACAGTATGGCGCTTCAAGAGATAACAAAAAATAATACAGGGTTATACATATGTAGCGGTACCTAAATAAGCCAATAACATCCTAGGGACAGAGGTGATTACTTTTGTGTAGTGGATATGTTACTAGGCTGCGAACCAGAAGGTCGCGAGCTTTAACCCCTACATTGGTGACCTTGACTGAATTAAGAAAACGCAACGTTCTGAACTGTCGTAGCACCATCTACCGCAAGCAAGAAAAATAAAATAAATAATAAGAAGAGAAAAATAAATAAATAAAAATAATAATTAGGTTGTAAAATAAAGCTGCCATGTTGGAAAAGGAAAAAAAACGTTCGCCTATCCACCGACTTACTGGTGGGCAAGTACTGTAGATGTATCTAAATAAGCCAGTAACATCCTCCGGACAAAGGTAATCACTTTTTTCTAGTGGATATAGTAACAAGGCTATGTTCTCGAAGGTCACGGGTTCTAATATCTTATTATTTTTCGGAAGCGCCCCACTGCGGAAAGTGTTTTTTTTTTCGAATAACTTTCGTTCCTATGCACCTATTAAAAATCTTTGAAGAAAAAGAAAGCCCTTTCGATTGCACGCGTTATGAAATTATATTATTTAAAAATCCATTGGGGCGTTCTTTTTTATTCCGAAAATCGTGTTTTCGGGGCCCCCTTCGAGACGGGGGCCCAAGCGAATACGTATTCTTAAAATACTCGACGAGACCTTTCCGAATATGTAAAGTTTTTAAGGATGGCCCTATTAATTAGTGAATTAGGGGACTCTCAAAATAAAAGAAAAAGGCTTCGAGGGGCCCTGGCAGGGCCCCCTTTAAGCCCAGAGCTTCGAAACTCCAATATTTGTCTCCACTCGACCGGACGTATCCGTGGTATCTTTTTCGTGGGCAAACTCCCGTAAACACGGGAGTTACTAGGGCCCGGGTCTCCTGGACCACCGGGTCCACGGGGCCCCTTCGAGACAGGGACCCAAACGAATATATATTCCTGATCTACTCGACGAGACCTTTCCGAATATGTAAATATTTTAAGAATGACCCTATTAGCTAGTGAATTAGGGTACCCCAAAAAATAAAAATAAAAGTTTTTCCGGGACACCTGGCAGGCTTCCTTCAAGGTTTCGGAGCGCTGTTGCAAAAATACTAAAATGAATACAGCAAAAAAGCACACATATGAAAGAATGCAAAAGAATTTAAGTTTTATTTATATACTTTACAGAGAGAACTTCTATGCGTGAAGCCTTGGTCACACGGCATACATCATTGCGATAGTCCCTTTCCTGACACACTCTTCTCAACAGAGTTCTATCAACTTTATTTACAGCATGTGTTATCTTTTCCTTGTTATACATGTTATCCGAAAGCTTTGTCTGCTTCATAAGACCTAAACTTTCGTACCTCCTTTTTCCGCGTGATGTAGCAAACTGCATGAAAGGGTAACAAGTGCTGTCAATAACATTGATAGTACCATGTTGAGTAGAGTGGGGAGTAAAATCTTCCACAGTTATACATAGTTTTACGAATTTTGTGTAAATAGAGTAAATAATTTGTATTTTGATGTGTAATGCTCTTATATTACTCTGTTATATTTATTTTGTTTTAAAATCGTACTATTCACAAGCAAACGCCGTCCCTTACGCTATGGTGGCGATTCAGTGTGAACTTGGTGAATCTTGGTGATAGAGCCAAGTTGGCATCATTTTTGGCGACCGAGTTGGCGGCTAATTTGGTGACTTTGACGACCATGTTGGCGAGTTTGGAACCCTTAAGATTCTTCTAGAAATTAGTGGGTTTCTCCACTAATCTCCCGCTCTATGACGCGTGCGGATTTTTCTGGAAGTTTCCTTGATTCAACCAGCGATTAGTGAGCATTGTTTTGATTACCGATTAGCTCGGCTGTGTTTGTGAATAATCTTTTACATGCGTGTATTTTAAGCACTGATGATTGTGTTTGATTGTGAAGACCTTGTGGAAGACCTTCGGAGATTTACTCTGTGAATATTGCTGTGGAATCCTGTATTTAAAAAATTGGATTTCCGATAATAAATTCGCATCGCTCTTAAAGGACTGTTATTTTTTTCTTTGTGAGTGTTTTGCATAAATACTCGAACCCGGATCTACGTAACAATATGTTTAAACTGAATCTGTATGAATGTATATGATGAATATATATAATACGGTATCTTGCAGATTCGTCGAAAATATTCATAAGTCAATTAATTCAAATCAAATAATAACGTCCACTTAAGTTAACAAAACAAATTTTAATAAGCTATAAATATTATTACCGAATTGTTAATTGGTTCAGAGCTGGATACAGCGCAAGCCACTCACTTCACAGTGTGATGTGACATCTAGTGAGTGTAAACAGTTAACAAATTCAAGGGCAGAGGGTTACAACAATTTTCTGACTTGAATAATCATCTTCAAGGGACAATGAATTGGAAAGTTTTATAGTTTCTGGTTTCTTTGACCTAATCAAAAGTTTTCAATCGTGTTGGAGCTCAAATAAACTTCACAATTTTTTTTATATTCTTTTAGAATATTTTAAAGTCATGTAAAAAATCTTGCCTGTTATTAGCTGAGTCAAATAGCTAAAAATAGACTTTTTACGGTTAGGGATTTCATGGTTATGGAAGTAAAATCAATTTATATAATTCATTTTGAAAGAAAAATTCATGTTCTAGAAATAATAAAAGAAGCAGGAAGAATCCAAATAATAAAAAAAAAAAATATAGTATTAACTCTTTTTTAATAATGATCTGAGAAACCAAAAATTAGTTTTTTGTTTTGTTTTTTCACTTAGCCATCTAAAAATAGTTTCACATTTTATGTTCTTACTTTAAAATTTCAACATAATCTAAAATAATATTGTAGACTAAAATGCGATTTTTATGAACGTTATTTGAGATTTTTTAAGAAATTTTTTAATACTATTATTAAATGTTTGATAATGATTCTCTGGGATGTTTATTATGTTGCGAAAATTACTTTTCAAGTTCAAAGTTAGATAAATTAATTCAAATATTATTTTAATGAACTATTCATACTATAGTAACAAACATTTCTTCTTGTATACAATGTTTATTTCATTTATGATTAAAGAAAATACTACATTATGTAAAGTCACTATAAGTAAATAAACATTACATAATTAAATGCATTATTGACTTAAAATAATTTCTGTCATTTTGTAACAAGTTCTTTAAATGAAATTTTATTACTTTCAAGATTTCAAGCATGGTAAAAAAGAACCTGCTGTAAGAACGAGAGCGCTAATAATTAATTACATGATAAAAAGAATACAGATATGTTTATATTTGTTCTGTATCTAATTTAAATATGCAATATTGACAGTAAAAAAAATACATCAGCTCGATCAGAAATTGAGACGAAAAAAGTCACTCAATATTTATCGATGTAAAAATAAACAATAAAAAATAACCAGTTGGTTGTAAAAAAAATGCTATGTTAGAAAAGAAAAAAAGCATAAAATTATTTCAATAACTTTCAAATTCGAGATTCTTTCATTATAAATACTACAGCTCGAACTATCAAATGATTTTGTTAACAAAACAAGCGAATAATTCAAAATTAATTTGTTCGCACCAGGAACTCTGGATAACAGTCAGTGATTAATTTTAATTGAAACAGAGAAAATGAAGTTATTTTGTACAAAACACATTTCGAAAAAGATAATAAGTTGCAGATGTTTCTCATATTGCATTTATAGTTCAGTTGGAAAATGTCCAAGTTTTCAGTCATGCTCGAAAAGATTTTAATATACCGAAATCTGGAATATTTTGTTATGAAAAACAAACCTGACAGACGTACAATTTTTCTTTATTAAATGCTGAATTCGAATTTGACGTCTGAAAAATTATTATTGATGAATCTAATTAATTAAAAAAAATCATTGTGTGTTTTGTTAAAGGCTTTGCTTTAGTGTTCAGTCAAAGTACAGCATGAAAAGTAGTTAAATTAAAGGTAGTTTATCTATTAATAGCGTTGATTATTAAATTAAAGCAAATTAAAAAGTTAAATTAAATTTAAAAAATAATAATTTTAAAAATAAAAAAATCAGAAGATAAATTAAAAAATGATATAAAGTAAAATACAAGCATAAGCGAATAAATAAAAAATAAATGCAAAGTGGTAAACTAGTTTCAAAATAAGAAAAGCGCATTGACAAAAAACAATTTGTGCTGTACTAC
The DNA here is from genome assembly GCA_019973955.1 of Trichonephila inaurata madagascariensis. NCBI lineage: Eukaryota > Metazoa > Arthropoda > Arachnida > Araneae > Nephilidae > Trichonephila > Trichonephila inaurata. Next base: position 29,275 of record BMAV01005949.1, read on the forward strand.
TAAATTTAAGCAACTATACAATTTTTTCAAACAATTTATATATGTTGTACAAAACATTGACATATGAAAATGTTAATACAAATATAGAATAATTGTAAAAAAAAAGGAAAACGTTAAAAACTGGAAACCAAATAAGGGTAAACAAAAAATATAAAAATACGAAAAAAAGATTTTCAGAGCTTTATATATATACAGTGGGCCACAAAAGTGTTCGTACACTTGCAATTTCTTATAAAATTTAACGTTTTCGACTAAAAAAAATTAATATATTGTAATTGTAATTTTTATATTCTGAACTTGTTCTTACGGGAAAGACGTAATTTTTTAAAAATAGTATAACTATTTTTTTTAAAAAATTTAAATTTTCAAAAGCTACTAAAAAATTTCGCCACAAAGTTTTTGTACACTTAACAAAAATCTCAACGCCCTTAAATATTGATTTCTTCTAATTTAGCACTTAGTAGATATCTTTGGTTTACAACAGCTTTTCATCTTGGTATAGATTTAATCAGTTTTTGTACTGCATCGATTTTCCACAATTTTCTGTGACTATTGTTTTTTAACATTTTGTTTATTTGTCACGCTTTTAATAATTACAATTGTTTACTGGCTACAAATAAAATGATTGAGGAGGGTTTTCATAATTTGGGGACAGTTATAGAGACACCCGTGGCGTACATTGAGAAGTGGCGTCATTGCCCTTTTAAAATTAATTGTTCCCCTCCAAATTTCTGTGCGGATAATTTAAAATTTCTTAACATATTTAAAGAGAACTACAATATCAAAAAATACCAAATTACCTAACTGGGGCCCATTTTTCACCCCCGCAAGAACACTTCTATCTCCATGTTTTTTTTGATCCAACTAGGGTCTTGAATTAAGTTTCAGAACATTCAAAATTGACAGCAAATTGATTAGGGTGGGAGACAATTCAACATTTTTGGCCCCATGGGCCTATAATAGCTTGTAAATCAGAAAATAAGAAGTTTAATCCCATGAATTTATGTGGAAAAAGAGTTTCCCTTCATTTCCATGTTTCCCAGCATGGAAGCGAAGGTGTTCTGGCGTGGTGTAAATTGGCCCTTGAATTAGGAAAATTTTTATTTTTTCATGGTATTATGAATCATGAGCCTTTTTTAATTATTTTAAAGAGAAATTTTAAATTGTCCCCCCGGGAATTTTGGATATTAGAGACTACTTAATTTTTAACAGGATAATGACCCAAGTGCACTGCTCTATTTTTACGCCATTGATGTCTCTATAACTGCCCCCAAATTATGAAAACATCTCCTCAATCACTTTATTTAGCCTAGTAGAACATATTTAGTGAGATTCTGATGTAAAAAAAAAGAAAACGTGACAAATAAACACAAAATGTTAAGTAAAAACAATAGTCGCAGAAGAATTGTGGAAAATCGATGCAGAAATTACAAAAAACTGATTAAATCTATATCAAGACGCTTAAAAGCTGTTTTTGGATACTAAAAGATATCCTACTGAGTACTATATTAAGAAAGAAATACAATATTTAAAGCTTAGTTGAGATTTTTGTTAAGTGTACGAAGACTTTTGTGGAGTAATTTTTTAGTAGCTTTTTGATAATTAATTTTTTTTAAAAAATAGTTATATTTTTTTAAAAAAATTAATTATGTTATTCCATTAAGAATAAGTTGCAAATATCATAAAAAAATTACATTTACAATATATTAATTTTTATTAGTCGAAAACATTAAATTTTATAAGAAAATGCAAGTGTATGAACACTTTTGTGGCCCACTGAATATAGTAGTGCTGAAAAAGGATACTTTGTAAAAGAATATTTTGTAGCAAAAAAAATGACTAAGTAAAAGGGACACAATTGGGAAAAAAAATATAAAAAAAGAACAGAAAACTATGAAAAACATAAATTTAAGACTTAAGAGAGACAGAATTTTTTTTTTTGGCTAGATAAATATTGAAAATAAAAAAGCGGATTTGATAATAATAAATTCTTATTTTTTTAACTTGTTAAGTGAAGGAAATACTTTACAAAAAATTCCATACTTTTAATTTAAAGCATAACAAAAAGTTGGAAAAATTTTATAAAGAAATATAAAGTAATAAAAATTTTAATAAACGAAACAAAAAAGAAGTAAGCAAACATTCTGTAATTTTATGAGAGAGAGATTTATGGAAAGATGTAAAAGATTAAAGGAAGGTATATTTTGTTTTCATACCTTTCGTTTTTTAAGAACATAAAATTATCGGGAAGTAAACAAGGAAAAATAAATAGAACATTAATAATTCTACTTATTAAAAACGATTAAGAAATCCAAATTGAAAATTTGCTTTTACCTTTGAAGATCCGCCATGCAGGGGGGCTGATGCACGATAAATTGGTCATGGCTCAAATTCCTAACAACTTGGAAAGGGGGTGGAGCTCAGTTATCGCCCTCATCACTTTACCGAGGTCCAAAATTACGATGTCTGTCACCACTAAAGACCCGCCGTGGGAGCATAAATGCACGAAATCTGTCGAGAGCTCAAAACCCCCCCGTTGGGGTGGTGGTGGAAGTTAGGAGAGGGGGCCAGCTCAGGTGTCGAATCATCATTTGACCAGGGTTTCCAAAAACATGAAATGAAATGAACAAAAACGAGGTTCTGGTTTTCGAATTAGATAATATTTCAGAGTTTGATCACGAAACTGACTCCGAGCAAGAAATTCTTGCCCGTAATGACTGTTTGTAATCTTTGGCTTCATAATAAGTTTTTTTACCGAATAGATGAATATTGTCTTACTAAAAAAACTATCCATCAATAAATGTGTAAACAAGCTTCCTAATAAATTTTAACTTATTTAACTCACGACAATCCAGCCGTGATTCGATACCTTGATTACTGGCTACCGCGGCCATTATTATTCGTGTAACTATGTACATTGACATCAGTTGCACCAGAAAAATATATTAGGTTTCTAATGCATTTTTGGAGATTCGTTGTATATGTTATTTGTTCATAATGACGGTGTCAGATCGAGAAAATTCATAGCGGCAAAGGGCTAGATATAAGCCTGTCTTTCGGCATACCTTTGAGTACCATACAGTAGACAGTACGATTTAGCTCGGTTCCTCCCCAATTTTGAAGGTGAGCACCCTGAACGTTGCCAGCGGTTTCCCATAGCTCGTCCTCTTCCACCAACCTCACGAGAGGACTTGCGACTCGACGTCTATTTAGAGTGTCCCCACATGCGTCAAAGGCATTATACAGTTACAACCACCAGTATTCGAACCCAGGCCCTGTGGCACAGAAGTCGGCGTCACTAACCGCTTTCAGGATGGGTGGATTCATTGTATTTGTATGGGGAAGTGTTGCTCCGTCATTTGCCTCGATCTTTCAATACTCCACAGCATTGTTTTGGAGTAGAGGTATAGGGAAATTGAATACAATTTTTATCGAACTTTCGCAAAAATCATTAACAATATTTTAAAATGTGTGCTTATGCCATAAATAATTTTGGTCACCGTGCCAACCGGATGGTCAAATTCATTGCCGACATTATTACTGTCCGATTCCACGCGTATTTCTGATCAAAATAAACTAAAACTGTTCATGGAATTTTAAGTATTTGTTTGGTAATTTCTTCATGCATCTGCGTTCTTCTGTCAGCTATACTTTTAGGCCATGCCTTAGACTGGCTCCATGGGAAAATCAGCTTCCAGGAGTAACGTTGAGAATCCCATGCATAAAGCTATAACACTCTGTGTTTTTATAAAAGATAAAACAAGATTGATAAGAAAAATAGACATTGAAGACTTAGCAATCTGGTAAGGTGTCTGCTTTCTTGCTCAGTGAATATTAAAGTAGCACTATTCAGCTACTCCAGGGCTTTTGGTGTCGGACCTTCATCATTTTGAAACATGCTCAAATAACAAGGACGACATCTGAGCTGGCACCTCTGACTCCAAACTTCCACAACTCCCCAACAAAAGAAGGTTTGAGCCTCGACATAAAGCATCGCCCCCTTTGCAAGGCGGATCTTCAGCGGTACTATGTTCGTCCGTTACCTTGACCACTAGGCTACGGCGGCCATGTCTTCGTGCCCAACACGATATTCAATTCAATTCAATTCAATTCATTCCAATGCTTTTTGTGGTAACATCTCAGTTGATCTCCAAATATCTACATGTCGTTAAGAGAATGATAATCATCGTTGAATTGAACCTTTTTTTTTTAAATAATTAGTTTTAAAAAATTACATATTATCTTTTGGATTCCGATAATATTAGATTCTGGTACATGTCACTGAATGTATTGCCAAATATGGTGATATTTTTTATTTGTGCATTTTTCTGTGTAATCAGTATATCGTAGTTTGAATAAAAGCTTGTTAACATGTTTCTAAAAAGAAATTAACATATTATATTATTTTTTTGCAAAAACGAACAAGTAATACAAAAGGAAATTCGTAATATTCATCCCTCCAATAAAACATTTTGATACATTCAATGATTTATTTATAGTTAAAGCTAAATTACATTTCTCTTTGTTTTTGTAGTTATACAGTCCCGCTCTGTTTTGACATTTCCGGAGAGAGAGTATGATTTTACCGTTGTCATCGAAGACACATCCCTGTTGCAAAAAGACAGAAAGGTAAGATTTGTTTTCTTGATCATTTTTATGTCAATTGATTCCCTTTCTTAGAATACAATGTATAGATTCTGAGAAGAAATATTTTTAAGGTAATTTATTTGCCTATATTTGACATTTGTTTGAAATATAAGATATTTATTGGTTTACTATAAAGTCTTTCTTTCTGTTATAGATCCCATTCTGTGAAAGATATTAAAAAATTATTAGTACACAGAACTTGATGTTTTCTCAAATAAAATATATCAGTACAAAATAATACAATCTTTATTATGTATAGGAAAGTTAAAAAGGATAAATAAATAACATAACATATATTTATGACAGTTCATTTTTAGGTATTGTGCTTGTAATAGCTGGTGAATTTTAAAAGAAATTCCAATTTATAATTTTGAAAAGCTGATAGTTTCTATGAAATATAGAACAATACACGTGAGGTAGTCAAATTTTAGGTACGATGCATAAAAAATATTTTCACCAGTTGGAGATATTTGATTTAATTTAAAAAATAACAAGGGAAATTGTAGTTTGAATACTAGATATTCAATTGACATTAAAAAAAACCAGTTTCTGAGAAGTAAAAAAATATTCTTCAAATATTGAATAAAAAATTTCTTTTGAAATACTTTTTAGCAAATAGCTCATTTTTTAATGTAAGAATAAAAACAGGAGAGTAGTGATATTTTTTTAATCGCCACACAAAACAAAAAATTCAAATTTTTTTTTCCAGTCTATAACTGTTTTTACGCTTGTTCTAATTTACCTCTGGAGTTCTTTATGACATTGTTTAATATTTCGATTCGTGAAGTAATCATTGGTTATTTAAAAAGATTTGAAGTAAGAATGAAAAGATTTGATTTTAATTTAACATTGTTTTCTGAAACGACACAACCTACTGGTGACGTGCCTCTTAATTTTAAACCTCGGTCAAATGACGAGACCGTAATCCATGGCACTCCTTTGTCCAAACTTCCACACCACGCCATTTTGAGTACTTTGAGTCTCTATACATATAACGTGCATCAGCATTTTACACGAGAGGTCTTCAGTGGCACAAGAAGTCAAACCCACAAAATGAACAATGCAAGTGGGGGCCATAACCACTCGGCCACCGCGGTTGAGAATGAGGAAGAGGAGATAGAGATGTGGTGTTGTTCCAAATTGTCTGCGAGTTAGACAAACATCAATGGTTTTAGGTATAGTGCCGTCTTAGAGAAGTATTGGCGTGGTGTGGATGTAGGTTTGAAGAACGTAGTGCCTGCTTAGGTGCCGTCCTATTCACTTGACTGATATTCAAAATTGCGAGGTATGTCTCCAAAAGTTCTCGCGCTGTTTTAAAGTGCGATGCTATATGGCTAGATTCCTTCTGGAAATTCTGAACTTCTATGTGACCATCCCTCAAAGTTGTCTCTGAAATTTAAGGATTTGGTTAATAGTTTGATAGGATTCAATAGTTAATTTCGCTCCTGCAACGTATTTATCACTTAAGTATCTGAAGTTACGTTGAATAAAGTGAGGTTTTTTCAACATATGTAGAGCATTCATCCCACAACACTAGTATGAACTCTCGTTTGTCTGAAGTCTAGAATTTTTTCCGCATGCTCAAGAGTTGTCCTTTTCAGTTGATCATGGATCAAAAATTGTGATGTACGTTGTAAATATTAAGGGTCTCTAGCCCTATGGGCCAATTTAAACAACCCAAGGAAAATCTACAGAAATACAGGATTTTTATAGCTTACATAAACTAATGATCAAAAGGAGAGAATTTTCGACAATGAACATAAAAGATTTGCTTGATTATCTTAAGAAATAAATAAAAAAAAATAATGATATTAGAGAGAGATATTTAAATAGATTGAAATAATACAAAAAAATCGGAACTATTGATATCCGAGTGCTACGACAAGCTTTTGGCGCGATTAAGGAATCGCACCAAGCAGCACTTGTTGATAAATATGGAATTCAAGATGGCAGCCTAGCGGTAACAAATTTTGAGAAAAATAATTTTTAAAGAACTATTTTTAAATATATTGAAATATATTTCAAATAAAGAATATTGGAATTGCTTGAAAATAACCAATATCAATCAATAATTAATATCAAAAAGTAATATAATAACTATATATAATAATAATTATATTATGTAATATGCAATGATAACCATGTAATATAATTTAATAGTAATTATTATTTAAATATAATAACACTAGAATGATATAATAATAATTATTATTATTATTATTATAAATAAATAATGATATAATAATTATAAATAAATGGTTTAATATAATATTATAATAATTACCATATATACAAAATAAGTGTATTATAATAATAATTATATTATGAATAAAGTAATTGCATAATATGTATTAAAATTAATAATGAATGTCAATTAATAATTATTGATAGCTTGAAATGTTCCAAAAACTGCGAGTTCCTTTAATTAATTTCATTGAACAAGGAACAATTAAAATGCAATATTTAAAAGTAAAATAAAATGGAAATGTGTTGTTTGAAGCAATAATTAAAAGCGCAGCCCTTATATTCTTTAAGAAAAATATCCTGATACTCACCAATGATTTTCGAAATATCCATATTCGGAAATAGCATAAAATACAATAGACTGAAGCAGCTACCTTGAAAAATGATTGCAATGAAAATGGCTATATTTTTAAAGAAATTGAATTAAAATCATCCGAAATTAATAGCATTACCGCGGAAAAAAACAATGAAAATGAACTATAATATCCCCATGGCAACCACATTAGCAGACGTTAAAAATATTAAGGTAACCATATTGTAATGTTATCACCCTCCTTGGTGAACATAAACAACAGCTTGGTGTGTAGCACTCGTATATAAAATTAGCACCAAAAATCAATCAACGGTTAAGGTACGACAGTGGAGCCGAATGGTTATTGTCAGAAACTCACGCCTGGTGTTGTTTTTCAATTCCCACTATTAGCTCACACTCTCTCTCTATTTATGTATTTAGTTATTATCTTTGTGGAATTTTCAATCGTTTATAAAATACATTTTAAAGTGCTCCATTGAGTTGAAATTTTATATACATGATTATTTTGGATGACAATACAGTAATTTAATTATAATGAATAAAAATTAATGGATTAAAACTAATTATTTAAAGAATTACAAATACAGTCACGTTGGCATCATTTTCGGTGACTTAGCGACCCTTTTGGCAACTTGTGTCAAATCTTGAAAAGGTTTTTTTTCTGACATTTTAAAGCGCTCATTTGAGCTTGAAATTTATATACAAGATTGTTTTGGGTGACAATACGATAATTTAATTATAATTAATTCAAATTAATTGACTGAAACTAATTATTTAAAGAATTACAGATACAGCCACGTTGGTTTCATTTTTAGCGACTTGTGTCAAAACTTGAAAAGGTTTTTTTTTTCTCACATTTTAAAGCATTCAGTTAAATTAAAATTTTATAAATATGATTTTTTTGGATGACAATACGATACTTTAATGATAGTTAATAAAAATTAATTACCACTTAATGTTATGATTCTGTCTTATGTGTATACATATGTATATTAATTGTAACTATTTAATAAAAAGTAGTTAAATAAAAATTTTCTTTATTGATCTAAGTAAGAATTGACTTTAAAAATTTTTTTTGTATTTTTAAAGAAATCGAATTAAAATCGTCTGAAACTAATATCGTTACCGCGGGAAAAAACAATAAACTTTAACAATATCTCCATGGCAACCACATTAGCAAACGTTAAAAATATCAAGGTAACCATATTGTAATGTTATTGCCCACCTTGGCGAACATAAACAACAACTTGGCGCGTAGCACTCGTATGTAAAATTAGCACCTAAAAAAAAATGAATGGTTAAGGTACGACAGTGGAGCCGAATGGTTATGGTCACGACCTTGTGCCCGAGATTGTTATTTAAGTAATAGTTGCAAGTCCGGAGCCACATTAAATATTCACCTTTAAGAAAGGATAATACAAGTTAAATCTGTTGAGCCCCAAAGTCCCCTCGTTGGCAGGAAGGGGAATTGGGAGTAGGGTGATAGTTCATGTGTCCTCGTCATTTGACAGTGGTTCAAAATTACTAGGTTCGTTGCCAGTAACTATTGTATTGCTTCAGCGAAGTTAAAAAATATTCGATCTTTATAAAAAGAAACAATGCTTTTTAAATTTACCGGTCTCCCCCCTTCCCCCACAGTCATTATTGTATTGTTCAGAGCATGAAATTTGATATAAAGACATAGTAAATTATAAAAAGTTTGTCAGAAAAAGATGTATGATCTGTATCTAGTATAGCAATTCTTCCATATTTATAAGGAATGAAAATATTTGTATACTGCCCCTATATATGGAAGATCTAAAAATGTATGTATTGAAATTTTTAAAATAGACATTTGTCAGCTACAATTCCAATTTTTGTATTCTTGACATGTTTCGATGCGTTCAAATTGAATTTTCGTAAAAAAAACCTGTAGAGAGGAAATTTTATAAAAGAATACAACTGATGCTAAAATGATAACATCCAATTTTCTTGTTTTCAATTTGACTTCTAATGACAGGAATAAATTTGTTTTTCTGGTGTTTTTTGATAAATAAATAAATATATTTCACACTTCTTCCGAATACCTTTGTGTATTTTAAACTGTGAGAAGTTTTAAAAAAGTAAATTTCAACTACGTATATTTATTGTTCTAGACACGTTTGTTTTTCCCGAATACTTTACAACCTGCATTTTAAACAAAAAATTTAGTAAATTATATTATCACGACACGTTTGTTACTCTCTGAATTCTTATTTAATTTCACATGCCAAATAGTAGGAAATATTTACATGTTCTTTTTAAAATAAATAAGTTCGGTTGAAAGTTTTGTTCCTAGAGAAAATTTCTAATTAATTGCAAGTATAAATGGTATGTGGAAAAAAAATTTTATGTTAATGAATTTTTTTAATAATTAGTATATTAATTAAATTCAGACATTCATGAAGATTTTCTTAATTTATATATTTTCAAAATGTGAAGAAACCTATATCAAATTATATTACGAAATTATTTTTCATTCTATTTGTGTTACCTATAATTTTTGGTGCATTAAATTGTTTCCTTCTTGTAAACTACTGGATATTTTGATTTCATTTTTTAAATGTATAAGAGAATTATAACTAAAGTTTGCTTTTCAAAATGCTGTGAAAAACCACTAGTCAAATTTGAACAACGTATACACGAAAAAGGGAAACGGTATGGTAGAAAAACTACGATTTGTATTAATAGATAACCCTGTGAGAACGGCATAATGGAAGTAGATTCAGATACAAGTGGCATTTAAAATCAAATTACAACGGCTTTGGCATAAATTACTCATTAAAACTAACTGTACTGTTCAGTGTGTATGATTGTTTCGGCCTTTTTAGTGAAAAAATGACTTACAAGCCATTCAAATGTTGTTGCAATATTAGTGAAAAGGCCCATCCATCACTACAAGTCATGCCATATTGGATGGGGAAAATCGGTTTTTAATTGTCATTTGGCCAAACACCGCATAAAAAGCAACAATAAAATCGTCAATTTATGCCATACTGTTTCCTTCTTCAAGTATGTGTACTTTAAATTTGGAGTCACACACACACACATTCTGAGTAGTGGTTCATTTTTTACAGTATTTTGAATGTGGAACTTAATTATAATCACCCTGCTTATGAAAAAACTTGTCGACTGAGGTAAATCATAATGTTTTACAAAATAGAGCAAAAAACGTACACATTTTTACTCTCGAAATCCTGAATTTAATTCATTTAACAAACATGGCACACAAACGACTTCTAGCCTAGTCTACAGACTAGTAAATGTATTATAAAAAAAAAAAGCCAATACTATTAGAGGCAACATAGAAAAGGGTGCCATGTTTTTAAAATCTCAGGTTCATCTAATACCTAAGATAATAATTATCGACCAAGTAACAATATTGATAAAAAATCAACTTCTTATGAAAATAATTAATATTATATTTAATTTATGGTGTCTTCAACATTAAATGACCCTAATTATAATGTAATTTTGCTTTAATATATTACCTAAAATTAAGCAATTACTTTCTTTTTCAGGTTATTTATAAAATTTCTGTTGTTAATGAAACTGAAGGAGAATTAAAAGTTGAAAGAAATGTATGAAATCAATATTTCCTCCAATGCTGCACCATATTCCAGAGTAAGTGAATTTTAAGTTTTATCAGCCCTAGTTTTTAATGTTCTAGTTTGTTAAGAACCAAGTTTTCGAGGAAAATGAAATTAATTCCTTTTTTGTAAATGAATGTTTAATGCTTTAGTAAAAAATAAGAGTTGTATATAATTGCTTTTGGTGTATTGAGTTTTATATTAGCTATCGTTACTAGAAATTGAAACGAGAGATTTTCATGAGGTATCCAATTTTATTATTAAATTATTTCCTTAGAATTTATTTTAACTTAATAAAATTTTTTCTTTGGTTATCTTATGCTTATGAAGATATCCTTTAGATCTCCTTTATCTGTGGGAATTTCTTTTGCATAAGCTAATGTATGCGTTTATTGGTTTTCTAAAAAGCGATGTGTAGTTGTGGAGTTTCAAAAGTGAAATTTAAATAAGATTTCATTTGTAAATAAATTTTTTACATTTGCGACATAAAATATGCTTTTTATGAGAATGGTAATTATCTTCAGATTTTAAAAAATTTTAAGAATTAGAAAGAAAAGTTATTTTGTTTTAATAAAATGACCATGTGATTGAAACTGAGTACTATTTCAAGTAATTCATACAACCTTCTTTTCAAGATAGAAATAAAAATCGCACAGTAAAATTTGGAAATAATTTAAATTAAAAAAAATATATATATATATGAAGAAAAACCTAAGAAATGTGATTTTAGAAAAACTTAAAAAGTATTTTCTCGAACCGAAAACTTTAAAAAATCTAGGGAATTTTATGATCACGTGTAGGATCAATGACAGTCTTCTTAATGAACACCATAAGTACTGACCACTAGACCAATCGATTTATAATTTTTGGTCAATATCCGAGCATCAAAGATGTCTTGATACACTGGTTGGCAGAAGTGGCTTATGGGTCCCACCATGCTGACATCACTGACCGCAATGGCACTCCTCAAAACGTGTCACATTTTCTTTAAATCTCCTTAAGCACATCCAGTGCACTGTGAACGCATCTAGATTTATATCATCTAGATTTGACAAGGGGTCAGCCTACCCTTGCATTCCAATCACTATTCCTGTCATAAAATCATCTGTCTGCTAGAACTTCATTAGTTGCTAGTGACCTGGTATTTTCTGTTCTTACACTTTTCCTGTGAAAAAAATTTTTTCAACTACGAATACAGCACTACTGATATTACCTATTCTGCAAGATCCTCCCCTTGTATCCAACAACATGTACAGGAGAGTGTTGCGAATTTCATATCATTTACATTACTCAGTGAATTGACACTACCATAAAATTATCATAATTTTCTGAACACTCCATCTTGGTGTTATATTTTGATTGCCACGTATTGTATTCGACTGGAATGAAAGTGGTTGAGGCGTATTGGAAACGAAAACGCATAGTCACGCTAGAGATATACATTCAAGATTTAATTACAAAACATGCCAAATCGCGTTCTTCCCTCACTTACCAGGAGAGACTCTAAAACCAGTCTCTCTGTTCGAAAGAGCAGGCTTCGAAAGGGAGTTCTCTGCGCATACCCTTTAGAGGAGTCAATCTAGGAACGTAGGGGGAATGGATTTCGAGTAAACCTTGTACCCCTTCAATGTAAAGCAGTCACTATGGGCATTTCGTCCCTGACGACATTAACTGGTTTTTTCGTGGTAAAGTTTGCTACACGGTATAAGGTATTGGGATAATTAATGAAAGTAAAATACGATTTTCTAACAATCAATTCAAAATGACGATAGGGCTGCGGTAGCCCAGTGGTCAAGGCATCGGATCATGGCAGACATGTCAGAAGTCCAGCCACTACACTCAAAGCGCTCCTTACCAGGCGTGATCACCGTTCTTCTGTCGAGAGCTGAAAGGGGTCCCTCCCGTTGGGTCAATGTGGGTTAGGGGGGGTTTAAAGTAACATTGTCGTCCAGTCACTTTTCGTCCCTGGTTCAAAATGGTGGTAAAGTTTCCCAAACACGGTATTGTATTGAAATTACTGAAGTTAAAAAAATTTTCAACCAATCACTCCAAATTGATGATTTACGTAATGGGATTTGGATAGCGAAAGTTGTTGTGGTACCTCCTCTTCATGTTGGAGGAGGTGATCTCGCTCAATTTTAACGTTACCAGGGGAGATCTGAACGCATCCATATAATTAAACTCAAAATAATTGCACATTTTTTTTTGTCAAGCACTAGAATTAACTACTTGATATGCAATGAAGCCAGGTTGGAGGGTAAGAATCAATTTTGTATTTCTCTGAATGAATTCAACCCTTGATCTTGACAATTCAAAACCTTCGTAATCCTGAATACTGCAAAATAAGACAATGTAGCTTCGGCGCTAATAAATGTGACAAAAATCGTACAAAAGTCATCTAGAATTTTTTTCAATATCTCTATATCAGCGCTTCTCAAACTTTTGAGGTGTGACCCCTAGGCGTGATAACTGTACGAGGGGTACACGAACAAAATTGAAAAAGTCGAAAACAAAAGGTTATTTAAACAAATTATTTTACTGAAAGTAAGCAAACAAAGTAAATTCTGATATAATAAAAATAAATACACATTTACCAGAAAAAAAAAACACTTATAAATGTATCAGTACTGTGCAATGTTTTTTTACAATTAATTTAACAATACTAAGTTAAGAACAAGTTTAATAATTACCAGTGACCCCCATGGTCTTATATATAAAATTATATACAAAAATTAACGATTTTAATGATGATTTGTACGGTTTATAATTAACTCCTTACCCGATGATTAAAAGTTACGTGATTCGGCCCCAATATCACCGTTTTCCTCGTAAACGTACGTTTGTAATGTATGGGGGTGGGGGGATAGAAACAAAAGAAAAAAGCAAATCCTTCGTAAACACTCTCAAGGTCATTTTATTTTATTTTAAAGCCTTCGGAATAATTTTATGGATAGAAGTACACAGAAAAGATCGTTCCCTTCGGAAAGACGTGTATATTCGTCCAGGGCAATCAACGCTTTGGCTGAGCGAGACATTTATGTATGACGGTAGAACCTAAAAGTTTAAAGTCGTATTGTAGCTTTAGCGTAAAAGGGCATTATTATTAAATTAATGATTGTTTTGTGGGGGGAAAGGGGGGCGGGGTGGAAATTTGATTGAATTTTGGGGCCCGCAAATGAAAATAGTAAATTTTTTGGGAGAAACCCCCCTCTATATGATCAATCTCAATGGCTATTTATAGATTATTATATTTGGTTTTGACGTTCACTTGGTTGAAGGCGTTGTTTTATAAATTGATCAAATGCATAATTATTTGTTAAAATGCATAATATCAAATAAATCATAATCCATGTAAAATATTTTAACATTGGACAGTTAATTGTATTGATCTTGAATTCTGCATTTTTATTTACATATAATGTTAAAATAAACTATTCCTTTAATGTAAGGAATTATTCTAAAGCAAGTTCTTGATTCTTAAATGCATGGATAGGCTAAAATATGATACAATCTTTCTTTGTCAAAATGCAGTACTATTTATAAATTTGTATTCAATTTCCGATTGCCAAAGCTGGAAATTAGAAGTTTTAATTAATAGTTTATTATAATTACCAAGAGAGCAAAATTGTAGGTCGAGTGTTATGTACCGCAGTGATAATTTTTGGCATCTCACATTTTGTTGGGAATTAAACTCCGGTGCAGAATCAGAACAGGTGTACTGGAATTTATCCATTACTTTATTGGTTTTGGAAAGGGTTTCGTGTTTAGAATTGAGAAGATAAATGAATATCGGAAATACTTTCCCCTTTTGATAAAGTACAAATTTGGTATCCCAATAATGATTTTTGCATCATATAATTAGTTACATTATACGTTACTTCTATTAATTATTTACTGTTGGTTTACTGCTCCACGAAAGAGATTTTTATATAAAATAGTTCACCCAATTTTAATTAGAGTGAGTTTCTTATTTGCAAAACGGTGATTCTTTGATTTTTATTTCGTTCATTTTTTTTTGGGTGTATTAAAACCTATTGTTTACCGTTTGATCATGATATATGAACTATATCACATTTTATGGACTTTTGGGAAAAAACATACGGGTTTCCCCTCTGTTTTTTAAATTATTTTTTAAAAACAAGCTTTTTTAAATGAAGTAAACCCCTTTTAGTGGTTTTTCCCAGTTAAAATTTAAAATATTTTAATTGATTTTTTATTTAAATGAAACCCTTCAAGCAAACACTAGAGCTTTGGTAAGGGTTTTCAATTTTAAAAACAAAACCGGGGACGGGGATGGCACCCCGTTCCCCAAACTTCCACGCCTTTTCAAAATGAAGACTTTGGGCCTTAGCAGATTAAGCGCGTGTCGCAAAAAATCAAACATTTTTCTTAGTCAAAAATTTTTTGCTTAATTCTTAAAAAAGGAAAAACAGAAATTTTTACTTATCTTTTCTTCTCTCTTTATTATTTTATCGTTCTAAAATCGGGTCCCAGTGGTGCTTTGCAAATTTCCCTTAAAAAATAACAGTTCTAAAATAGTTAGAGGAGCCTATATTTTCATTTAATACTTTAATTTGACGTAACGTAACATTTACTTTTAATTTTAAAGAACACAAAGAACATAATTTTTTAAAAAAAATCTAGGGAAATTTTAAACTAAGTTTTAAAAATACTATTTGCGAATTCGAAGCCCTCTTTTTTTAACTTTTTTAATCTTTTTTTAAAATCAAAACAAAAAAAGCATTTAAAAACGGCCCTGGTTGGGGTTGGGGGTGTTGCCCGATCAACAATGTACATCACCCCCTCTATTTGGTGGAGTGGCCACAGTAGCCTTATGTTCAGGGTTGCGGACTCATGGCCGAGTTGTCCGGGGTTCAAGCTTCCCAGTGCCGCTGGGAAAAACCCGGGGATGTAAAGAGGGGGGATGCACTTTTAACCCCCTTTGAAAAAAGTCCTTTTGTTGGGCATGATGTAAGTTTGGGGAGAGGGATGTCATTTTTGGGGGGTTTCGCCCCCCTTTTTTCAACCGGGTTTAAAAATTACTTCGTCCATCACAATAGCCCTCCCGTTGCTTTATTGCGCAATGGAATTATACACTCACTCACGCTAGTCGGCGGAACTTTAGTCTATCAGGATTTTAACTCATTACTCGACAGAACGATGCTGCCAATGCAGATGGAATTCGCATTTTCATTCTGTTTTTTTCATATTCTCTTCCTGCTATCTTCATGGTGTAATTAAAAACGTGATTTACCCGACCGCATGTTCCTTTTTCAGTCAACTACTGTTCAGTCCTTGTGCTCCTTTGCGAATTGGAGACATTTGCTCTTGTTCAAGGCCGACAGTAGATTGTGACTTTTTGCCGCCACAGAGCTGAAAGTCGGCTTTTTTTTTCTGGTTAGGATAACCACGTTTCTATGTACACGTGCACCCTTAAAATACTGAGAATTCTTGTCTTTGGTCATCGCCCCGGCAATCTTTTACACCGTGAGGAACCCCCTACTCCACCCAAGGGCCGGGTATAACTCTATGATAAAAAGACCGACCGCTACCATCCCGAGACCCTAGAGAGGGCAGAAAAGAAGACAGTTAAAAAATTTCAGACAAGATGAATGTGACCTACTCCCTCAAAACATCAATCCGGGACTCTAACGATCTAAACAATAATAAATATAACTTCAATGTGTATTTTGTAATTAATAGCTGGGACATAAAAAACCAAATATTTAAATTAATAAATGTCACGCTACCATTATCTTTTTCAAATGTAACAACATACTTTTGAACAGGTCGTCAGCAACCACAGCCTGTACAGTGTAGTGTGCAACGAACAGTTATTTCAGAGACGTTCACAGTTGCTCTTTGATTAAGATTCTTTGTAATTTGATGTACGGTTGCTCTTTTGTTTAACTGTACAATTTTCGCTATTCTCCTTTCCGAGCGAGCTTTCAGTAGCCTGCGTCTACCACAAGCCTTTATGTTCAGACTTAGTTTTCTGCTTAGTAATGCCCCCTTTGTAACCCTTAATAACCATTGATCTCGAAACTTAACAAGTGAAGCCGTTTTCCTGAGATTGGTTCCGCCTCTTCGAACACCTGCAATCCTCCCGCGTTCAAACACTGCTAAATCAAGTCCCCCCATTTTTTCACAAGTTATATAGAGCAAGGGATACTTCCCTATTCTTGCATTTCCTATCTATAACAATCTTGTCCTCTAGTAGCAATTACATAGTAGATTCAAAAACTCGACTGAGTCTATAACTTAAAAAATATTACCAACTAAAAAACATTCTCCTTCAAAATAAGACTCTTGAGAAACAATCAATTTGCCATCACTTGTAAAGGTTATCGAAATATTTCTGAAATCCATTTTTAGCCATGTCCTTTAATCAGCCTGCGCGATGCACTTTTAACTTCATTTGTGGATTGCTCTTCGTTTAACATGCGGGGAAAGATATGTTGACACACCCTATACATGTTAACATACTTATTCAGTATCCATTGACACGTGGCCGAAGATATCCCTACTGATTCTGCTATTGTTTGAAGCCTGTTATTGCGTACCCCCCGCAGAAACCTTTTCGATGTTTTCAGCGGTGCGGGAAGTCTGCGGACGTCCTGAGCATTTGTCGTCTTCGACACTTTCCCTGCCTTCTCTGAAACGTTGATGCCACCCAAAAGTTTAAATTCGTTATAATGAATCAAAGGTTTACACGTGCTTAAAATTTTGTAAGCCTCCGTAGCCTTTTTCCCCAGAAGAACGCAAAAATTAATACCCATTATCCGCTCAACAAACGAAACCCTTTCAACACCGAAAACCAAATACACCCCCCCAAAAAAATATCGCCGGGGACCCTCCACCACGTGATTAGGAACAAACTTTATTTTAGAAAAGGGGAAGAATTGAATAACACAGATATGTTATTGCAAAAATTTTCCACGTTGTATGTAGCCCGGGGAATTTTTAAACCTACTAGTGTACGAAGCCAGGGCACAAAGTGTCCTGGGGCCCGGACCCCCCCCATAGCCCTTTTTTTTTTCGTTTAGTTATAATCCTTTTATATTTACGAAAAAATTCAATTATGTATTGTTATTAATAATTAATTTTTTTAAATTTAATATATTATTTTTTTAAAAAAATTAATTTTGTATTGTTTTGTTCCCGAAACCACAAAAATCAAAAAATATTTTAAAGGCGTTTTGGGAGCATGATACCAAAATGGTGGACTTTCACCCTGGACCCTCCTTGAAAAATTTGGTGCGCTAATGAAAGAAGCTATAGCTGATCTTCGTAAAAGTGTCTTGGGGTCATAATAATTTGACCACTCAATGTATAAACAATCAAAATTCCACATAGTTGCAATTTTTTTTATAAATTATTCTCACAAACTACCGTAGGAAATCTTCTAAAAATAACCTTTAACTGTTTTAAAGGCAAAATGAAATTGAAAGAAAGTCTTTCATTAATAAATTAGCGCATTACGTGTAATGACTTCTGAATCTATTAGCGAAAGAGATAAATCGTTTGTGTGGTTTTATCTCACAATTATGGGTGTAACACACCCTGAGAATAATTTCAATTGGTCATTAGTGTGATAGATGACTTTTTCTATGTGATGAATTGCTAATTTCACACCTAACCTTCAAATGGAAGATTGGATCTCGATACACACTATCTTTTTGGAGGGATGTAAGTTTTGATAAAGCTTGTTAAAATGCGGGAAAATAATCACACATTGGTTAACGTCTAAAATTCTTTCTCGATTATAATATATTAAGAAAAACACTGTACAGTAGAACGTAGTTAATCCGAATCAATTGGGACCGGACACCGTTCGGATGCGCGATTGTTCCGATAACCAAAAGCCGAATGCGATACATGCAGTATATGAAACCGCACACTATATGAATATTGAAAATCATCACATGCGGGGAACGTACTTGAAGAAAAAGCAAAATGGTGCAAAATGTCGTAATTTACCTTTATTGTGGAAAATATTTGGTTATTTTTCGATGTACCATTGTAAACCTTCGTTTTTTCGCTGCAAGGTCTCTGATTATTTTGAGCAGCAGTAGTTGAGTGGACAGCACCTGATTGTTGTTCGACCACTCCATAGCTGTGTCCAACGCAGAAAACGCGTCCCCTTTTGATGGCCCCTCACCTCGTTGTTGTTTCCCGTTTTTTTCCGTTTCATCGTCAACAGGGTCGTTTCTTCAGCACGGAAGTCACAATCTTGTCATTTTAAAACATTTGAAACCAGTTTTCCGCATGGATCCGGGTTTTCCCAAATGTTTCTACTAGAGATGTTTACCTAATCACACAATTGAAATTCCCAAATATCCTTGACCCTGGGTTTTTCCGTCACTTTTGGCCTTGCGCGAAACAACTGCTGAGCATTGCACTGTTCGAAAACGTATTCACATACAGTGCATTTAATTGACAAACAATAAAAAAAAAGAATAAAAACTGATCCAGATATTTGACGCTCTGGATGATAAACGTTCGGATAAACGACATTGTACTGTGTAATAATTCCTCTTTTTCAGAAAATGTAAATAATGTTTTGACTGTTATTTGAACTAAAAACTCTAGTGCAGCGTTTTTTAAACTCGATAGCTGCAGCCCCCTTTATGTATCAGCGAGACGTTGCAGACCCCTAAGATTTGAAACATCCCTCCTCGACTTAATATTCTTGATCAAAATGCAAGTTCTAGAAGAATGTTTTCATCGCGGATGATTTAGTTTCCTATTTTAGGATGTCAGATAGGGAAATCTCAACGTTACATGAGACTCCGCGAATCCCCTAGAAAGACGCTGCAGACCATCAGGGTCCGCGGACACCATAGTTTAAGAACCACTGCACTAATGAGTAAAAATTCAGAAGAAAACATAATTTAAGAATAAACATTACGAAAAACATAAAATTAAGAATAAATATTACGAAAAACATAAAACTGAGAATAAACATTTCAAAAATAACATAAAACTAAGAATAACATAACTTTGATTATAAAAAAAATAGCAAGGATCACACACACGATACCTTTTAACTATTATTTCATTTTATAGAAAAGTTTATAGAAACAATGCTAAAACAGCGTAGCTTTTACAGAAAAATTTGAAGTTACGGTGTTGTTCTGCTATACAATAAATCCAAAAAATGAATAATTTTCCATTCAAAGTTCTTTGCTTGCCTTTATACGTATATAGACAAAAATCTATGCTGAAATAATGTTTGAGAAAAAAGAATTAGAGGTTATTGACCAAAAACTGTGATATGAACAATAAAAAGAAATTGGCCACGGATATTTAGGATGAAAGTAATGATTTAAAAAGCTCTCTGAAATGAAAAGAAGCTATAATCTCAATATACGAGTATAACAAAGATGAAGCGCATACATTATTATCACGACATAATTCTTAATGTTAATCTCACTTGAAGAGACTACATCTAGGAAAAGAATAACGGGTTAAATTTACATAGCAAATGAAGTTCACTTCATCACTCAGCATATCAGAAATCACTAACATTGGGAAATTAACGATAACTTTCCGGACGAAGTGTTGGTGTGGTTTGGTAGTTAGGAGAGGGTGGTGCCAGCTCACACACACAGGTGTCGTCCTCGTCACTTGACCGTGGTTCAGAATTACTAGGTCCGTCACTAAAAGCCCTCGTGTAACTGAACAGTGTGACGTTAATATTCATTCACTCACTCACTCCGGAAGTAGATTGTATAGAACAGAAAAAGAGAAAAAAAAGCATGCTAAATGAGATTATAAAAATATACATGATCCACACACACAAAATCTATATATGTAAAAAAAAAACGACTGACTCGTCACGATATATTTGGAACCATGAGATTTACAGATATGAAATTTGGCAGGCATGTTTCTTTTATTGAGAAGAGATCCGCTAAGAACGGGTTCTGTGAAAATTGACCTCCCAAGAGAAGGAGCTGTGGGTTGTTATAAGCAAAAATTCCTATTTTGAATTGTAAGATCTGCAGACATGAAATTTCAAAAATATGTTTATTTTATTAAGTAGAGAACCGATGAAAACGGGTTTCAGAGAAACCGATTCTCAAGGGGGTTGTGGGGGCGTTATAGACAAAATTTCCCATTTTTGTGCTATGACATCTTAAGTTTTGAAATTTGTGGGAAACGTGTTTCTTTCCTTATGTAGAGATCCGCTAAGAATGATTTTGCGGAAATCGACTCCCTGAGAGGGGCGCTGCAGGAGTGTTCTAGAAGGAAAATTCCTGTTTTTGAAATATTTGACTTGTTAACTTGAAATTAGGCTAGCATGTTTTGTTGAATAGATAACCGTTAAAATGAGGTTTTCGGAAATCAACTCCGAAGAGGAATGCCTAAAAGATAGATATTTTTTCCATTTTAGAAATTCGTCCTGTCCTTTTAAAATCAAACGGCGAAATCTGCAAGAATATTTATCGCTACATTAAAGGCTTAATGATATGACTCTTTAGATAAAAATGACTTTAAAACATTATATAATCATACAATACCGGGTATTTCTAAAAGAATATCGGAGTTTTAATGCCTTATAGTATTTATCACATATAAGTTACAAGTATATTTCATACATTGAATGAAAGAATAACTGAAACAGTTTTACTTACAAGTTTACAAATGTTCAATGTGAGCCCCAGTCATCACACGGCACAAATAAAGTCGCTATGCGAGTTTATCCCAAACTTTTTTCAGTGTGTCTGAGGAAACTCTTGCAACATATGCTTCTATCCTGTGTCTTAAGTCTGAAATGTCAGCTAGTAGAGAAGGAACGTACACACAATCCTTTATGAACTCCTACAGATAAAAGTCACAAGGCGTCAAATCGAGTGAACGTATAGGCCATGCTATACAAGCTTTATCGGGAGGCTCTTTGCAGCCAATCCATTGGTTGGGTTCAGTGATATTTAACCAACCGCATACTAAGAGATGCTGCCAAATGAAGTTATTTGGATCACTTTCTTCCAATTGGGGAAATGGCCATAGCTGTAGAGCATCAAGATAGGTAGAACCAGTTGCAGTCTTGGTCGTTTCGTACTTTCCCTTTACAAAGACAACCAATTGTTTCAAACTGATGATACCACCTAAGAATATCATTATCATTTGGAATTGACAACCGAACTTAATACGGAACGCTCATTGCACAGTAATAGCAGATTCTGTCTTTGCAAACTGAAGAACACAAAACGCTTTCTGTTTACTAGTCGCCATTTTGCTATTAGCGCGTTGATCGGCAAGAAAGGGGGGAAATTAGCATACGTTTCGCGCACACATGCCAGCAAACAAAACTGTGTCAGTTGCTCTTTCATTCCATGTATGAGTAATACTAATATGTTATATGTAATGAATACTATAAAGCGCTAAAACTCCGATAGTCTTTAGAAACACCCGGTATAATGAAAATCTCAGCGTAGTAATCAAGTAATGGCTAGTATACAATTTTTTAAAATTAATAATAAGGAGAGATGAGATTTCAAGAATAGTTTAATATTAACTGGTTTTTTCCACTAAATCAAATAAATTTTTCTATTTCATCGTTTCTATACTTAAAATATTTCTCGTAAAATTTAAAATTATTTCTTTCCATTATACAGAAATTATTTGAGTTATAAATATATAACTCCAGCATCGCATAAAAAAACTCCACTAAAACTAAATGTAAGTTCAATTCGCGTCGATATCTAAGTAGATAAAGTACTTTCCTATTCAGGTTCTTTTTTAGCAGAAGATAAAGGGGTTTGTCACTAACAGATATCCGAAGCTATTAAACGAACAAAATAAATCCAGAGATAGTCACCGATGTTTCCTGAAATAAATATTCCCAAAATTATATCAGGGGAACACATCTGCCATCGATCAGCAAAAACGATTAATGGGTCTATTTTATCCAGCGATGCGAGATAAAATTTCCATATTTAGAAATAAATAATACTCTTGGAGTACCGATATTGATGCTTAATGTAGATCTTAAAGAGGTTTTGTCAGATCTATAGTGAGTAAAGCTGCAGGCGGCACTCTACTTGCAGATATATTGAAAATATCCGAAAAAAAGAATTTTTTTCTGCTTAAAGATTAAGCGTATTTCGAATTCAGTAAAAAGATTGTGGTGAATGAGAGCCTTTTTCCGTATGTAGACAAAAAGTTGGACGAGAGAGGCTTAGAATGAATATTTGAACCCCCACCCCTTCTTTTTCCAAAATAATATTTCTTGTATCTGAGTAGCAGTCACTTTCTTCATGGTGTTTCATGTTTCTATTATTAACCCGCGGTCACTCGCGCCTGTTTTTGCTACCGTCATTTTACGCGGGGGTTTTGAGAACACCCAAACTTTTAACACGTGTATTTAATTATGAAAATAAAATTTAAATCATTATGATACATATTTGTAAATACAAGATGTTTTTGTATTATACAAATAAAATTATTAAATTTATTGCATACAAATGAGACTAACATTTATTTAAACTAAACATACAAAATTTTCACATTTTAAAACACATAATTTTATATTTTTTCATAAACCAGTAAAACGTACATACCAGTAATAAATATACTTTATAATTAATGAGATAATGATATTAGAATGTAGAAAAATAATATTTTAATCATTTTCCAAACATTCAGAGCAGACTGTATACAAATGTTTAACTTCTCAGGGAGTTCTCAGCCCTCCAGATAAACTTTTGAAGGCCATTATTCAATCGTTCGAGAAAAAGGGTTGTATCAGGTCGAAAGGGTTAATGACCTAAAATGTAGCTAAGAAAAAAACGTTCCGATTCAGGTTCTTTTTTGCAGAAGATAAAAGGGGTTTTTCACTAAAAGATATCCCAAGGGTATTAAACGAACAAAAAAAAATCCCGGGAAGTCACCGATGTTTTAAAAAAAAATATTCCCAAAAAAATATATCAAGAAACACTGCCACGATCCCAAAAAAAATTAATGGGTCTATTTTACCCAGCGATGCGAGATAAAATTTCCATTTTTAGAAAAAAATAATACTCTTGGAGTACCAATATCGCTGCATAATGTAGATTTTAAAAAGAGGTTTTGCCCTATCTAAGTGATAAAATTGCAGGCGCACTCTACCTGGAATATATTAAAAAAACCCGAAAAAAAATTTTTTCTGCTTACAGATTAACCCTTTTCGAATTCATAAAAGATTGTGGAATTAAAGCCTTTTTTTCCGTATATAGGCAAAAAGTTGGACTAGAGGGCGTAAAATGAATATTTAACCCCCTCCCTTTTTTTCCCAAAATAATTTTCTTGTATCGGGCATTCCTTTCTTCATTTTTCATTTTTTTTATTGTTAATATGCGGGAAAAAAAATTTTGTAAAAGAAATTAATATTTGATTTTTGACATATATATATATATATAAGAGAGAGAGGATACTATATAAGACTCACAGACAGCAAATTTATAAGGCATGTTTCTTTTGTTCAGTAGAAATCCCCTAAAAAGTTGTGTGAAAAGCCACTCCCACACACAAATGGGATTGACGGGCATTAGAGATACCTGTTTTTGAACTATTGATTTACTGATTTATAAGCATGTTTATTTATTTAAGAACATATCTGCTAAGAACGGGTTTTAGAAAAATAGACTGCCAAGGGTGGGTGCGGGGACATACAAGATAAATATAGTTCCGTTTTAGAAATTGAATTCCTGTTATTTTTAAGTCAAGAGGCGGGGAATATAAATATTTTTGAACTTAATCAAAAGCTCAACGCTGGGATTTAAATATCGTTAACAATATATAGTCATAAAACCTCATGAAATACCCAGTGAAGGGGTGTTAACCAAAAAACAATAAGTAACTTATATGAAACTTTATTTTTAAGTAATTTATTTTTGCTGCTTACATAAGTTAAACAGCAATACATTTTTTGTTTATTCAAATTCTACGATTACTAAATGTTTTTTTAAAGCCTTAAATAGCTAGAAACATGAAATCTCGATTGCTTTTAAAATGTTAAAAACAATATTTCTAGTTCATACGAAATTTTTATTTGAAATGATTATTTTGGGTTCAATAGAAAAGAATGAATTGAATGTCTTTAAAAATATCTAAATCAAAAAACCCTGCATCAATCAATGTAAGAAAAAAAGCTATTTCCACCAAAAAATTTTGCTTTTCGAAAATTTGGTTTTTCTCACCATACTTAAGTGCGTTTTCCACTCTTATTTTCTTTTTTTATATTATAATTTTAATCATAGTTATTTTAAAAAAATTATTAAAAGGTTTAAATAAAAATTATTTATTAGTATTTGTTGTTGATTATTGATTGCTTCTTTTTTTAGAAATCTTTTCCACAGTAAGTAATTGTAAAATCTTCTTGAAATAAGTATTAAATAGTTTTGTTCATTCTTTTTATTTGATTGTGAGCAATTAAACTGAATCAAGTTTGAACTTCCTTTAATTTAATTTTCATTTTCTCTTAAAGATAGTGACGAATTCTAAATTAAGAATAATTAAAGTTTGATGTAGAGCACAAGTTTTGTGTCTTATTTTTTTAAAAAACTCACGCTGCTCAATTTTTTTTGAAATTAATTTTAATATTTTTCGTTTCGGAATTAGTTTTGTACTTATATAAATTTGAATAAAAGCATTTATATTTGTTTGAAAAGTCTTCAGCAAAAACAGAAAAAAAAATATTGCGTAACGATTCATTCTGTTCAACTTATTGGTTTTTCAATTACTACCCACTTATCATTACTAATTACCCAAAATTTAAATGATTTTCCTAGAACTTTTTTTTAGCATTTATCTTTATTTAAAACATTAAAATCAAATCTTACAGGCATTAATCTGACTTAACAGTATTTAAGAATACTATTTACACGCGATTATTATTTTTCTAATACAGTAATTTAAACTTCGACCATCATTAAGATAAGACAATCACCACAAAAAAAGCTCTTTTAAATATTTCCTTTAGCTGTAAAAGTAATTATAATCAAATTAAAGATTTCACCTTCTGATGTGATGTAATTAAAATAAGGTGAAATATATTTAACTCATATTATATCCGTTCATTTACTTTATTAACTCATAGAATATCTTTTGTATATTTTTCTAACATATGTAAGACATAATTCGTTTTATGGTGTAATAATAATTGATATCTTCATAGATGATTCTTCATTATATTCCAAAAAAATATTTCTTAATTCTTTTATTGAAGTTATAATTAATAAAAATTGATTGATTAAAACTAATTATTTAAAGAATTACAAACACACACACAGTCAAGCTGCCATCATTTTTTGGGCTTGCATCAAAACTGAAAAAGGGTTTTTTCCCTTTTTAAAATGGAGCGTAGCCATGGTCAAAAGGGATCGGATCGTGGCTGGCCTTTCACGAGTTGAAAACCCCGTACCATTAAGACCCCGCCCTGAGGGGGGGATGCAAGTTAAATCTGTGGAAACAAATTTCCCCAGTTGGGTGGTGTGGTAGTTAGGAAGGAGGCCGCCAGCTCAGGTTTGTCCCCGTCACGCCATGGCTCTAAATTCATGGGCCGTTGCCAAAAAACCCTCGTGTAGCTGAAGAGTTAGACTTAAATATTCCTCCTCACTCACTTTTTAAAAACATTCAGTTAAATGTTTATAAACACGTTTTTTGGATGACAATACGATACTTTAATGATAAATTAAAAAATTAATTACCACTTAATGATGTGATTCTTCCCATTATATACATATTTATATTTAAATTTAACTATTTAATAAAAAATAGCTAAAATAAAAAATTTTTTTTGTTGATCTAAGTAGGAATTGACGAAAAGGGAATTTTTTTTATTACTTTTTTACAAATACCAAAATTTAATAAAACATCTAATTAATAAATAAAATTTTAAGAGTTATTGATATGTGCATTTATCTAAATGATGCACCCAAAAAATTTAAACTTAATTTAAAGATTGGTTAAAAAATTAAAATTTTTTTCTCAGGACTTTTTTTACATTCCATAGTTTCCATTTCCCAAATTTCATTTATAATTTCATTCCTTCCAAATATTTGAAGTCTAAAGTAAAACTCAGCAGATAAAAACGAAGACCAATGTTGTTCCCCCTATAGAAATAATTTTAAGGAATATAGTAGAACTTCGTTTATCCGAACGTTTATTATCCGGAGCGTCAAATATCCCAACCAGTATTTTTTTTAATTTATTTTTTTTTTAGTTAATGACGTGTTCTGTATATGAATACGTTTTCGAACAGTGCAATGCTCAACAGTTGTTTTGCGTGAGGCCAAAAGTGACCGGAAAGCCCAAGATCAGGGATATTTGGGGAATTTCTGTTGTGTGTGATTTGGCAAACATCTGTGTGGAATATTAGGTCAGTTTGTTTCCAAGTTAGGGGATGTATACGTTCTCTTTGTTGAGTTGGGAACTACCATGGCTTCGAATTCAAGACGGAAGCGAAACGTCTTGAAACCTGGATGGCATGCGATGCAGAAGACTGTGAATTTCAAATGCTAAATGATGACGAGATTGCGACTGCCGTGTAAGAAAAATCCGACCCTGTCGACGATGATTCGGATGAAGACGAGGACAACAACAACGAAAGTTGCAAGGGTCCATCAAATGCTGACGTGTTTTCTGCGTTAGAAACAGCTATGGAGTGGTACGAACAACAATCAGAGTTCTGTCCTACTCAACTACTACTGCTCAAGAGAATCAGAGACCTTGCAGCG
The DNA here is from genome assembly GCA_019973955.1 of Trichonephila inaurata madagascariensis. Classification (NCBI taxonomy): domain Eukaryota; kingdom Metazoa; phylum Arthropoda; class Arachnida; order Araneae; family Nephilidae; genus Trichonephila; species Trichonephila inaurata. The sequence continues at coordinate 56,811 of BMAV01005949.1, forward strand.
AAAAAACGAAGGTGTATAATGGTACAGCGAAAAATAAGTGATTATTTTCCACGATAAAGGTAAAATTGCGACATGATGACCATGGTTCAAAATTACGAGGTCCGTCGCCAAAAGCCCCAGTGTAGCTGAACAGTGCGACATTAATATTCACTCGCTCACTCCCGCATGTGATGATTTTAAGTATTCGTATAATGTCCAATTCCATATACTGCATGGATCGCATTCGGTTTTCTGTTATCCGAACAATCGCAAACCCGAATGGTGTCCGGTCCCAATTGATTCGGATAAATGACGTTATACTGTAATTGTTTCAAGGAATGAATTTCTGTCGCAGTGGTGGTCGAGGTAATCCATGAACTCGTTGCAGGTGTGTCGCGAGTTCAAGCCCAAATGCCACTGAAGACCCGTCGTGTAGTCGTACATTAAATCTGCCGAAGCTCAATGTGCTCTCGTTCGTGTGGCGTGCTAGTTAGGAGAGAGGGTGCCAGCTCTGGTGTCCCCCTCATCACTTAACCACGGATCAAAATTACGAGGTCCGTTTCCAATAGCCCTTGTGTCGCTTTAGAGTGTGACATTAATATAATTCTCACTCACTTATTCACTGTTATTGCAAATTCTATATTTTGGGAAACTAAATATTTTGATAAATTAAATCCAAGCAATTTTGATTTGGGTTCACTTTTACGATTTTACTAAACTGTTTAGAGAAATTAAATAAAATTAGTTATGATTCGACGAAACTGGTAGAAGTAGTGTCGACTAATGAATTGTAAGTCTGTAACCAGAATTTTTATTAATCCTCTTGAGTAATCTTGGGGCCAGCAATCGAATTTCATAGCCATCCCTCTCAAGAAGAAACCATGGTATGCAGATTAGCTAGTATATATATAGTGGAAGTTTAATAATCGTAAGGAGAAGGAAAAGGAGCTGAGTCACTGAAAGCGGTGCAGTTACGGTATGGATATGAATTTCGACGCGGGATTATAGGACGGACTATTAGACTAAATTAAAGAAGTTAGGAGTCTTAAGTTGAGCAAAGTTAAGCTATTAGGATTTCGTGAGCTTATTCACATAGGGTTTTGAGCTATCGTTATATCACTCTAGAGTTTCATTTTATAGTTTGCTTGTCTTGGATTATTATATTTGGTAATAATAATTTGGATTTATCATGATTAGTTTAGGTCATCCATCTTTACCTCCTACAAATTTAGGTCGAGAAGATGAAGAGACGGCTTCCCCAGGGGGGAGGCCATTACAAGGCTTATATCGGTTTATAATTTAAATCTGTGATTTAAATTTTTTTGTCATGTATTAAATATAACATCGTAAAACCAGAAAAATTGTGATGCGAGAAATTATTTGCTTTCTTGCTTGATTTTTTTTATCGTCACTCCTTGAAGCCAAAAGAGGGGTGTTCCACGGACCTCGTAATTTTGAAAATCTGCCTACTGAAGACTACACTTCATCTGGCATCCCTTTCTCCAAACTTATACTCTGCACTGAAGTGAGGACTTGTGATCGACTTAAATGGTACGAAATGGTTGTTTTATGTCGGAAAAGAAATAAGTTTCATTGTAACCGTCCACCACTCTCCAATACCTCCCCACAGAGGGCTTTCGTACCCACTTTGCGCAACTCCGAATAAGTAATAGTACCCTGCTTCCGGGTCTGGTTATTTTTCTATTTGAATGTCTGTTCCCTTAGTAAACAGTTTTGTTTTGCTGCTGTGCTGTTTATAGGCTTCTTGAGAATATACCACAAAAATTACAAATGGTCCTCAATGATTAGGGTGGACTACTTTAAAAATAGAATTAAATTTCAGAGACATAAAAAAAGAAATAGTAAATTTTTAAAGAACATCAATCTAACATACGTGTTTCTCGGATAGAGAAAAAAAACTATTTACTGCATCAAAGAAAAAAATCCTTGTGTTTTTGCCTGTTGAATTTTTATTATCAGTCTGTGCAAGCATAACACACTAAATCATAGACAGCTAGCTAACAATAGGAAATAACGTTTACTAACTGTTTAAGAGGACACAGTACGATTCAATTGACCGAAATCGGTCAAAAAAGGAAATTTATCTTTTTTTAGCCTAAATTACTCTTTATATACTTTCTATAACCTCACAAAATTTGAAAGCTCTAAGCATAAAAATCCCCGGGGTTATGATGGTTTTACGTTCTTTTTTTATTAAATCTCTATGGCAAATCAAAATTTTTTAAACGGACTTATCTCAGAAAGAAAAAATAAGAAATTTTTGGTTTTCTTTTAAAAATGCGAAGGCTTTTTTCTATTCGCCTAATGCTTTGATTTTTTTTATATTGCTAATAAATGTAGCAAAGGTTGGTTTTGCATTTTGAATAAAAAGCAATATTTTTTTTTAAAAAAAATAATTGAACTCAAATTTACACTTTTTTTAAAGGGGAATTTTCAATAAACATTCAAAAAAGGTATTTTTGGTAGAATCCCCAAATCACGCAAAAAGAAAAACCCCATACCAATTTTTATTATACATAGTTTGACGTACTTGTAAATCAAATTTCATGCACGTACGTAAATTTTTGTAGGATTTAAGTTAGCATTTTAAAAAATAACACTTCACAAATTTTGTTTTTTTCCCCTTTAAAAAAATTACAGGGAAAAAGGCTTTTTATGAAATTTTGAGCACAAAACCCTGTTTAACATGGGATAAAATGCATGGGAAAGGAAACCCAAAAAAATTTTAAAAATCCTTAAATTAAAAAAAATTTGAGTAAATTGTACCATGTCCCCTAAAGAAGCTTTCAATTTGAGGAATGTAGGAATTGTATCGTTATTATAGATAGTAGTATTTTGATAATTGGTTTGTTCCGTCACTAGTATGCAGCAAACTTGTACAAAATCGAAAACTGTTTTGCCGAATGGACTTGCTACTAAGACCAGAAACTGGAGTCTTCCGGTAAACTCGGTATTTTATTGGGGAATGGTCACGGACCACCTGGGACTCCCTGACTCATTAATTTAGTCCGAGTATAGTATTCCTAAGGACCCGTCGTGTAGAGGGTTCTGACACACGTCTAATACGTCGAGGCTCAATATCCTCCCGTTGGAGTAATGTGGAAGTTCGATGAGGAGTGCCAGCTCAGATTTCGTCTTCATCACTTGATTGTAGCTCAAAATTATGAAGTTCGTCTTCAAAAGCACTCGTGTTGCTTTATAGTGCAAACATAAATATAACACTCACTTACAGCGATACAATTTTGGGCCCCCGGGGGGACTGTTGGCAAAAGAGTATGGAATGCTGGCGGAAAACGGTTTTGGGGTTAGGGGGTTGCTTTTTTGGAGAAGGTTTTTTAACCCTGGAGTGTATGGTCAAGGAAGAGAGACGGTCCCTTGTTGTTTTCGGAGGCGGAAGAGCTGAACCGTTATTGGGCCGAAGGAAATGGAATTATTTCGGTGAGATCGAGGCGCAGGGGTGGTCTGGTGTAAAAAAAGAATAGAGTTTTTTGGGGGGTGTTTTTTTAAAACGGCGGACATTTCGTTTGATTGTTTTTAATTATTGTATTTTAAAACAAAGGGAAAAGTGTTAACAAGATAAATTATGCGTAGTAGCTGATTGATTTGAGAAGTAATTAAGAAAGTAATAAAGTTATGACAGTATATTCATTTAAGATTTTATTAGTCTTTTCCCAAAAACCCCTTTTTTTAAAATCTTTTTGGCCCTTTTAAAAACCAAAATGAAGTAAAATAACTTCTATTGCGAATCTAAATTGTGTGTTTCAACAAATCCAAGAGACTTAAGGGAGGTTCGATGTAGTTAAGAGCCTCCAGGGCTTTCCACTTCTTCCCCATACCATTGACAATAATTCGAAAGAACTCGAATAGAACGGGAAACGATCTAAATAAAACAAATCCCAGAAAATTATCTTGGATAGTTTGACTAATTGGATCTTCTACGCTATAAGAGTTGATCTATAGGTTATAGAGATAAAGATACGAATTCAATCCCGGAGGCAAGTTCAGGTGATAAATGAGATTAGAAAGGAAGGTTTACTCAAATGATGTTCCTAAGGAAGGTAGCCCTCCTTTGCAGACCTCAAGGGAGCTCCTACTAGATTAGTCTGATTAAGATAAATTAATCGCTTGAAGCTCTCAATTGTTTATTGTACTTATTAAAATCAATAAGTCATTTACATTACTTTAATTAAGTTTGAATAAATTACTTTTGTACAGATAAGAATAAACAATGTCATAAAATTCATATAGATTTTATAAGCATTGCCCTTTGTATGAGGAAACGAAAGTTCCAAAGAACTTTGTGCGAAGCTTCTTATGTATGGTGACGAGTCTATAAAATAAATGATTTTACCTAATTTATGTCATTCCGAAATTAAGAATCCATTCAGATTTTTTCATGTATGTTGATACGCAACATAAATCGAAGAACACAATTAGTAAAAACTATTATATTGTCCTTTCATTTCTAAATACCTCTCAAAAATTTAAGAATAAATTCGTAATCAGTTCTCTAAATATGATAATAAAATCAACAAAAAAAATCCTACCTTTACATTTTTAGAGAAGTATCCATGATTGAAAAATGATTCCAAATTTTAGATCTGATATCCAATTAGTTTTAAAGATAATTCAGTTATTGTTCAGTCGAAAATCCTATGCCCTTACAAACTTTTTAATGCGTTTATCTCAGACTTTTAATTTTTAAACATAATTTTCTATTCCCTGTTGTTTTATATCCTATTCAAAGTAGTATTGAAATTTCTATGATTCTTTCATTTGCATGTATTTGTAAAGTCAGTATGGATTTAGGCCTAAGAGTCTAAGTTTTTGTTGTTGTTTCTTAATTGTCAAGCGTAAAATTCTTAGAATTTTCTAGGATTTTTTTTCGGTTTTAGTTACAACAAGTAAAATAAAAAATTTTACATCTATTCCTACTTAGATCATCAAAGAAAAATTTTATTTTAGCTACTTTTTGTTAAATGGTTACAATTAATATACATGACATAATCACCACATTAAGTGGTAACAATTTTTTATTAATTATTATTAAAGTATCGTATTGTCATATCCAAAACAATCGTGTCTATAAAATTACAGTTCAACTGAATGCTTTAAAATGTGAGAAAAATACCTTTTCAAGTTTTGACACAATTCGCCAAAAGGGTCGCTAAGTCTCCAAAAATGATGCCAACGTGGCTGTATTTGTAATTCTTTGAATAATTAGTTTTAATAATTAATTTTTATTAATTATAATTAAATTACTGTATTGTAATCCAAAATAATTATGTATATAAAATTTCAGCTCAATTGAGGGCTTTAAAATGTATTTTATTGACGACAGAAAATTCCACGAAGATAAATAAATATATAGAGAGTGTGAGCTAATAGTAGGAGAATTGATAAATAATTATTAAAATCCAGTGTAGTTTCAGATTATCAATTCCACACTAAATTTTATCCCCAATAACCTAAGAAATATAAATAAATTTAAATGTTTTAAAGTATTAAAACTTAAAATATTTTATAAAAATTTTTTTTTAATTTCAAAAATTTCAATTTGTTTATTTAAATTTTTAAATAATGACTCACCAAATTGACTTTTTGCAGAAACATTTTGATAACACATTCTGAAAAATCTAACTACTTGTAGTATATTACTGTCTCCTAAAAGTTTTTTTTTTAAAAAGGTTTCCTGTATGATTTATCCAAAAGATTCAATTATAGACTCTTGCTTTACAACTTGTCATTAATAGGTTTAACGTATTTTTAGAAAATACATTCCTTTAGATTGTTTTTAAACATATTTTTAAAGCAGTATGGTATAGTATGATTTTCTTACATCCAGGTTAACTTTTTCAAAAGGAATTTTGATTTGATTTTTACGGTATCTAGCTTAGAATTTCTCACCTCTCTTCAATATTCTCTTTCTTTCGTTGGGAAAATACCTTTTTCAAACTTTCTTCTGGTATGCTAACCGTACATATCAACCAAAAACTCCCTCCAAACGTCTTTTAAAAACATCTTGAAATGTGTTTCCAAAAACTCTTGTAAAGATATCATTTGAAAGGACGTTTCTTGCTAGCTTCTTAACAAAACAAGCGCAGGAACAAGTGAACTGATCTATATAAATGATAGAACGGAAAAAACGAATGCTTTTCTATTTTTCATTGGTAGATATTGCAACGTTCACCTGCATGAAACCCTTTTATTTATTTCATAAAAATATTATTTTAGAACCTAAATAGAGGAATATTGGTGGGACACACACATCTCTTTTCTCTCTCTCTCTCTCTATATATATATATATATACATATATGGAATAGATTTCTCTTCAGTGTTAGAAATGCATTTTCTTCTCCAAGAAAGTTGTTTATAAGTTATTGAAACTTGTGTTACGTCTTTTAGTATAGTACAGATAAATATGAATCATTTTAAGCATTATATGAATATCAGTAAACTCATACAATGGTTACCATGAAATAACTTTTCAGTTGTGGAACTGAATGGGTAGGCTTCTCAATAAGATAATATATAAACGTAACGAAGGAGTTTTGAAAAGAAAATGCAAGAAATTACTAACTATTACTCAACAATTATTCTCGGTTGAAATGTCGGACGTGTATAGACCTGTCTAGACGTGTATCAAACATATATTTACTAAGAAATGTTTGATACATGTCTAGAGAGAGTCAAATAGTCAATACGTCCACATTTAGGTTGCTCAAACAATCAGTCATTCGACATAGGAAAATATTAGCACTCAACTGTCGGTAACATTATTTAAAAAACATTCTTTCTTCCATGACATGTTCATAACTTATAATATCGTTGTTATATCTTTTTGAGACATTTTTTATCTTTGAATATCAGCTCAAGAAATGATATTTATGAGTAACTTTTTATTTGAATCTCGAGATTGTATAGATCAACGATACTCAACCTGCGGCCCGCCGGACCTTTCTGAGTGGCCCAGTAATGCTCCGTTTCACTGACAAATTCAATTATTTAAGAACAATGTATAAAAAAATTAGCGAGAAATTCTATCAATCAAGCAATCCCATACATCGTTTTTGCTATCGATATGGTGAAGGCAGGAATTGTGGGATAACTTTTTTCTTTTGTAATTGTAATGGTTAATGCTAACAAATAACAGTAGAATAATGACTATTTTACGGGGTGAAACTAATTTTTAATTAACTCTTATGCCTTCCAAGCGAAAAATATCTAAAGAATATTGGTTATTTCAAGACGATTGGTATCTTGACTGTTTCGTAGAAAAAACAAACATGGATCAACAACTTGTTTAATTTGCATTGAAAATGCTATATTTAAAAAGATATAGTTTTGCCCGTCACCATACCACTAAACATAAATCTTTCAATGCCTCCTTTTGTTCAGTGACAAAATATTTGGGGGTTGGGGACTTGGGACCATTGTTGAAAGGAAATCAAAATTACCCCATAACAGGGTAAAAATGCTTTAAAACCTTTTTTTTCTGTGAGTTGAGTTTGATGAAGTTTAATATAGTTTTAAACTGAAATCTAAAACTATTAATATTTTGATCAATTTTTGCATTTTAAATATATTTGTTCTTAAACCTTCCCACCCCCGTTAATCCTCATGCTGCGGTCCGCGTGAAATAGTTATGATATGTAAAGGGCCCGACTGAAAAAAAGGTTGAGTACCGCTGGTATACATCAACAGTCGCCAACCGGTGATCCGTAAAAAAGTTTGATGTCCTCAGAAAAATTGGGACTTTATTTATATATTTTTTATGAAGATTCAGCTCAAAAATGACAAGTAACAAAACGTACTATAGAATATGGATTGTAATTTATTTTTAATTTTAACTATTACTTTTAGTAAAATTCCTTCCGATTTTAGCGACTTTTTGGTTACTTTTGCCGATGTATCCCACTATATTTGAAAGTGAGAGTAAGCAAACATGGTAAATTGGGGGTTTGGCGCAGTTTAGAGCTCTTGCGCCATAAACTCAAATACTCACTCACTAAATTGGCGGCATAATTCTTTATTTTTCTAATATTGCTTTGCCGTTTTGTTCAATTTTCCGTGAAGTTTGTTTCAGTGATATGGAAATGTAAATAGGGACATAAATAAGTGACACAGTATAGTTATAGTTTTCGTTCATATTAATGATCCTTTATGTGGCGGCTAATCATATTAGATCCCCAAATATAAAATTATACTTTTAGTGATCCGTGAAATTCTAAACTATGTATCATGAATCATACTAAGTAAAAATATCAATTTCTAACTATTTTATTAAAAATACAAAACTTTTTAACCAAATTCATTAATACATTATTATATTTTAGATTTTTTTTTCTTGAAAATGCTTTTAAAATGTATAAGTCTGTAATTTAATTTCGTATTACGTTTTCTGCGGTAGATATTTGCAGATTTCATACATATATCAATAGTTTTAAGGACTGTTACTAGCTATATTTCATCTGATTTTTACAAATATTTTAAAACATCATTTTCGATAGGACCTTTACTGACATTTATTATACTGAGTTTTAATGACTGCAAGCATTTGTTTTTACATAAACTCAATAGAGTTGAGTAACTTTCTTAAAAAGTAAAGCATTTCACATGATTAATATTGACCTAAAATATACCGTTGGCTTTGAGTAAAAATTTTTATCAATATTTATATGTAGACTGTTTTACTTTCGGATCTAAATTTTGGTTTTTGTTGTAAATTTGCATCTTTTTTTGCTACGGTTCTACAGGCTTTCAATTCATGCATATGGAATATCTAGATATATCTAAAGTTGATTTAGTTTTAAAAAAATGGAGTTAAGAAAAAACGATGGAAAATTGTCAAAAGGAACGTTTGTTTTAAAATTTGGAAAAAGACCAGTTCCGTTCCGAAAAAAGGTTTCTTTTTCCCTTTAAACGATATTTCCTTCTTAAGATCAAAAGAAAGCAAATCGTATGAGAAACATTTTCGGTTGGGGAAGTGGAGGGGGGTAGAGGACAATTTTTCGTGAGAACATGTGAATAACGTTCTTTAATAAAAGAAGAGAACGCCTTTACACTGTCAAAAACTACTGTCTTTTTGAGAATAAACTTTGTTTCAAGAAAGAAACCTATATTTTCAGGTTGGATTTCACTTGTTATTTCACAGGGATTTTTTCCTTTATTTTAAGGAAAAAAGAGGGATTCTTTTGGGTAAATAATATTAAGACATGTAATAGAAAAAATATTTTTGAATGCATTATATTTGAGTTTAAAGGAAATTTCGTCTGCTATCATGCTTCTAAATAATATCAAATTTTCTGCGCATATTGATTCCAAAAAGAAATATTTATTTTTTAAGAAAAACCTCAATTTTGAATATTTCATTTTTAATAATCTAATTTAATTTAATAATATAAAACAAAAGTGAATCAAACTTTATAAAAATGTATCGAAAGTTATGAAATTAAGTATTGTTATTCAAAGTGTTAATTATTGGAAAAATAGTAATTAACAAAAATATTCTTTTAGATTCAATTTATTTTTCAAATTTATAATTACATTTTAACAATTTGATTTCTTAAAAATCTTATGACGTATAAAAATTGCCATTACTTTTATTTTCTGATAACTTACTTATATTTTAATACATTAAGGCAGTGATCCACAACCCCCAGTGATCAAATGGTCCCGTGCTGCCTAAAGAATATTAAACTATTACCATTTTACTTAAAGTGGTGCATTTCTCTCGGATTTCAGCAACTTTCCACGGAAATCACTTTATATTCCACTTTAAATCACTTTTATACATTATTCATTTTTGGTGTAACTATATTTTATTCTGAAGGCTTATTTAAATGTAACTAAATTAAAATTTTTAAATCAAAACAATCTAAAATATAAATAATCAACGTGTCCCACCCTCAGAGGGCCGCGGTAAAATTATTAAACGTTGACCGGTCCGCAGCGATAAAAAGGTTGCGGAGCACTGCATTACGGTATCTGACTACGTTCGGGACCGTGATTTTGAAAAAGCATATAAATATATAATGTTTTTGAGAGATATTTATTGCCATTTGAATAATATACATATAAAATTGTTTTAAGAATTTTATTACAAAATAATAACATTCTCCTTTCATAAAAGTTGATTTTATAAAAATAATAATATGCCGGCTGTTAGTTAGGCACTGGCCTTGTCCGTCCAAGTTTTTTTTCGACCCCGTCCCATGTCAGTGGATTTTCATGATGAAAAAAATCGACAGCTTCCATGTCATATGATTGTACGGCATGGTAAAGATCCCTAGAGTGCCTGTTTGGCTTAGATGCTCTCGGCAAAGTTAAATTCCTGGTAAAATTTTGCATCTGAGTTGCCTCCCTCTCGGAAGGAAACTGGACATCAAAATTACATTGTGACAATTAGTTTCTACCTATATGGTACCACATTGAAAAATTAATACCTCTTCCCGTGGAAGCACTAATTCTGCGAATGTAATTTCCCATCCACAACCTTATTTGAAAGAGAGGGAAATAATATTTTACCTATACATAGCTAAGTCTTCTGTAAAAAGCCTGAATTAGGATTTTTGAAGTATATAGTTTAGAAGTCGATTTACTCATGTTTTAATGTATCAGAGTAGAGAAATTTTTATGAAAAACATTGGTTATTATTAACTAACTTAACTTTGAAAATAATGGGAATTATTCAAAGGTCCTAGTTCAGACTCTGTACAGAATTCTTAGATATACAGATATATATTCGTAAAATATTATTAATAAGAAATCTTTTACAAAAAGAAATTGTTTTGAAGATTTTTCATTTTTTTTCTTTATTTCTACCAAATTTATATATATATATATTCTATTATTTTTTTATATGTATATTTTAATTCAAGAGACACTATATATCAAAAACATTGTTCATTTGTGTGCTTTTTCAAAACAAAACAAAAAATAGTTCGAAACCTTAATCCGGTGTTTTAATAATAAATTATTCTTATTTTTATCCTATCTGATATCAACTTAAGCGTTTAGTGAATCAATATAAAATTGCTTAAATTTGTGTGTTTCAAAGATATTTGATTTTTAATGATACCATAATAGTATTTTATTTAAACAAAATAAAAAATTATTTTTGAAAATTAATCAATTTTTATGAAGGGTATAAAAACTAATACGTAGTAACAAAATGTAACCAAATAAAGCAAAAAGAAAAAGAAACTTATTGCACTTCCACGAAATGATAAAAGTATAAGTAATCTCGATTATATTAAATTTTATAAAATTTTAATAGTGAATTTTAAATACACTTTCTTCATCTAAAGGATAATTTTAAATAAATAAGTTTTAAAATATTTGATGGTTAAAATTATTTGAATTTTATATAATTATTCCTTTTATCAGCCGTTTTGTTTCGGAGAAATTCAATTTGAATTCTCTCAATTCAATATTTTTTTTCTATTCTTCATTTCCAAGAAAGTCAAAAAAGTATTTCGAATTAAATTAAAAGATTAAAAAGGAAATAGATGTAATTTTAAAAATGTTTAGCTGTAATGAAGTATAATAAGTAAATTTTATAATTTTCTTTTTAATGAAGAACATCAAAGAACAGTATATAAAAATTAATAGAGAAGTTCTCAACTATTAATGGTGCCGTTTTTTTTCAATATGTCAGGAAGTACGGCAACTAAGCTTTATAAATTAGTTTTTACGAATGAAACATAATTGCTATTCGAAGGGTAAACTAAAATAATTCAAGTATAAAATACATGTTATCATAATTTGCGCATATTACTGGAACTTATTTCTTACTAGTATGAAAATTTTTATCCTGCTTAGTGAACCACAAATGGAACTGAATTTCAAGATAATCGTTAATTACAATATCCCAAGCAAAAAAGTTTTTATGTCTAACAGAAAAACACCTGTCTTCTCAAGTTAAGGTATCCGACTGCGTTCGAAACCATGATTTTTTTTCAAATCCGCGCAAGCGAATATTTTTTTAATATTTACGGTCACTTAGATTAGAATACATGTATGAAATTGTTTGAAGAATATTATTACAGTTAAAAATGATTTAAATATGCAATATTTTGGCAAAAAATGAACATAAAACTATTTATTTTCCAAAAATTCTTCTTCTATGGAAAATGATTTTGTACTAACAAGGAGAGGGCACGACTAAGGAAATTCATTTGGGATCGAGACTTGGTGTAATAGTATACCTCTTAAAGGGTTTCACCTCAATGTTACTCCGTCGAATGGCCAGTCAATTCGGAGAAATCAGCCTTCGAAATTCATGCTAGCTTTTATACAATTAAATTTTAATTTTCCCAACGAGTTTGTAGCGATTTGGTAAATCGTCTGCTTTCTATGCTGGAGGTTGGGGTTTGATTCAGCGATCAACTTTTTTCCTTCAATTCATTTAATTATTTTTTTTTAAATTTAAATAAAATTTATTTATGAAAGGTTTATTAAATTATATTTTTTGTAATTATTTTTGTATTTTTTATAAAATAAATAAATTACTTTGATTATATATATAAAAAAATTATATTAAATTTTTTAAAAAATATTTTTATATTAATAAATAATTTTTTTATAATAATAAATTATAATAAATAATAAAAGATATTTTACAAAAATTAGTTGCAAAAGTTAATGTGAAATTAAAAACACTATAAATAAAATATATATATAATATAAAATAATTTAATACAATATATTATTATTATTAAATTAATTATTTTATAATTAATATAATAAAAACATGTCGTTTTATATGTTATTAAATTAATTATTTTACAATTTTATAAAATATTTAATAAGTCCTTTTCAAATAAATTTATTTAATTTCAAAAAATTTATTTAAATAATTTTAATAAATTTATTTAATTTCAAAAATTTATTTAAATAATTTTAATAAATTTATTTAAATAATTTCTATAATAAATTTAATAATTTCAATAATAAATTAATAATAATTTTTTAATAATAAATCATAATTTTAATAATAAATTAAAAATATTTTTTTTAATTTTCTAAAGCTTAAAACAAAGCATTTCGTATACTATTACCATTTTTAACAGCATACCTTTGTGAATCTGGATTTTCTGCGATGGCTACTTTGAAGACAAAATATAGATCTGAGCTAAATATCAAAAAATAACTCTGAGTGTCAATTTCTAATTTTTAGCCTTCCTTTGAAAACTTTGCTCTGCAAGACAAGCCCATGGAAGTCACTGATAATTATTAAACTTGTTCTTATACTGGCTGGAAGTACCCACTCTTAACACAGTTTATTTTTTTAAAAATGATAATATATTATTCTTGATGTAATAGTTTAATTGTAAGGAGAGTAAAACCAAGTGCATGACAATGTATACAAAATGTAAAATGATTTATTGAAATAAATACTCATATTATAAACGGTTTGAATGAACTGTAATTTTAAGCCTCTGAAAGAATTAGCATTTAGAATAAATGTTAAGTAATATATAAAAAGAATATAAAATTCTAATGAATAACAATTGTGTTATTTTTTTAATATTTAAAGCGAAACCCCGGGATCAGGTGTGCACTCGATACTAACGTTAATGGTCGCGGGGAATGATGCACCCCAATTCTTTTTATAATTATTTTCAATATACAAGATAAAAATCACAATTTCAGTGAATAATTTAACTAAGAGAAAATATACTTACCTATTTCAAGGATTTTTTCTATTTGTCTTCATAATTTGAGAAAATATCCAATAAAACTGAACTAAATTGTTCCAAATGTGATTGACCTTAATAAAGGACACAAATCACAGACACTTTTTGCTAACATTACAGGTAAGTTATTTGCAAGCAAAACTGTCACATTTTGTTCACATTTTTGCAATTTTAATATCCTTTGCTGATCGACAAATATCCTGTTGAACTTTTTCTTGCTTGTGTCTTTTTGACAGAGTCAAGTGCATTTTGCGGTACAGTTATGGCTTCATATTTTCTTGATAAAGTTCTTAATGTAGCTATTGAAAATTTTCCTTTCATTTCATGTTTATTGCTTTTCTCAAATTTACTTTCGCTAACATGATTAATATGCATTATTTCAGCAAGTGTTTCCCTTGTTTGATCAGCTTCAATTTCCTTTCAGAGATCACAGATGCCCAATTCTTTTTTTAGATTCTGCTCATTTACATTTATAAACCATAATCAGTCATACAACATCACAATTAAAACCACTAAGTTATTCATAGGGGAAAATGCAGCATGTTCAAGAAAATATTTTTGAAAAATAATGGTCGTGCCGGGAACTCGGTCTAAACAAGTACCTTAAGATTCTAAAAAAACGTTTGCCACTCCCAAAAAAAGAGATATGTTATCAATTCATTTTAGCTCCCATTAAGACTGTCATATTAGAGGATTCTCTGTCAAGGTCATTGGTAACAAATAAACAGTTTTCCCCCCCACACAGAATTAACGATTTTTGTATTATATGTTTCATTATACTCATAAAAATAAATCTTGGCCAATTAATCCTTCAAAGTGCTCAATATGCTTATCCATGTACCAAAAAACTCTTTCACATTGTGAAAAAAAGCGCAACAGAATTACAATTTCCCTAAAAGAAAGGGATGCAGGTAACCATACCAGTAAATTCGAAAGCCAGCAAAAGTAATATTTTAAGTTAAAAAGAAAGTAATAAAAAATCTCTCATCGTAGGATTACAGCAAACCAAACAAAATATTTTTTATTTTAAAAATCAAAGTTCAAGACTTCTGAGAATCTTTTATTTTTATACCCCCCAAAAAATATAATTTATAGAAACATTAAATTAAATGTATTTTTAATTTAAAATTCAGAAAGTATTTTTTTTTTTTTAGAAATTTAATTTTTAACCTTTTTATTTTCTATCTCCGGCTTAATATTTTTCGGTTTTATCACGGCCCCAAGTGAGAACCTTAATTGATTTAACAGTTTATTAACGCCGCATTTAGAAGCTGTCTGAAGGCTATATGCGACGGATTTCGTAATTTGAACCGTGATAAAGTGACGACACCTGTGACATCTCTCGCGTTCTTCCTCTAACATAACCTCTATGTCCTTTGACGGCCACGATTAATGGCAAAACTTTTCCAACCCAAATCCAAGAAGTGAAACGAAGCATAGATACAAATAAGATAACCTTTAAAAGGATAGAAATTTTAGTGAGCAAAAAATGGCAATTTAGAGAAAGTTCAGTGTAGAAAAGATAGAAGTGTTGATCGACGGCTTAGAATCAAGACGCCCCCCTCGCCACCAAGGTACATACCATTGTACTACCCTAGGAGAAAGATTTGAATTAGCCTGGACGTTGAGTATTCAACCAAGGTAGGAAGATTTATTCTGAACGCTAGTATATTATTGAGACGAGATTAAGCAGATATAATATATTTTACATTGATAAGTGATCTAATTGCGCGATCCGAGTTAGTTAAAACTACGTGTTGTGGTTTATTCTCACTTAATATAAGTTTGTTCGATATCTAAGTAATTTAAGTTAAATTCTTAATAAAAGTCATATTAAGAATTATAAAATGTCTCATCATTTCGAGAATCCCACACCTCTAACTTACGCTGAAACCCCACGACATAGCTATTGAACGATGGCCATGTCGCAACCTGAACTCGTAGCCTACTCACTTTTCTTCCCCACGACACCAATATGAAGACTTTGAACCTCGGCAGATTTTACATGCATCAGCCAACTACACGCCGGATATTCAGTGGCACTAGGTTTCGAACCTACGACTCGACAACGACGTCCACGAGTTCGAGACCATGCCCACTCTGCTACATGGCGATGAGACTGAGATTAACGTTGGGCTATTCAGCTACACGAGGGCTTTTGGCGGCGGACCCATCACACATTTTATACCACGGTCAAGTGACGAGGACGACACCTGAGTTGGCACCCTCCTCTCCTTACTTCCACCTCACACCAACAGGAGGACGTTTGATCTTGGACATACTTAGTGTGTATCAGGCCCTCTACATGGAGGTTCTTCAGGGCTACTAAGCTCGAATTCATGACACGCCGGCCACCAGTTCATTATCATAACCACTGGGCTACCACTGCCACATGGTGATTGGACATATGAAGGCCTAAATCTAAGTGTCGATCCCCTCTAATCCTGAATATAATTACGTGACTTTAGAATTCATGTTACATATTTATAGATGACTCAAATCCACAGCATTTCAAAACAATTTATTTATTGAACATAAGTATCACAGAAAAACGAAGTCCACAAAATTGGAGCCGATCGCGATGTTCGACAAGAACAAAATAGCTATGCAGTCTAGGCTTTTAATCTACAACAATTAGCTACTTCATCGGGGTGTGATAGTACTGTAGCCACAAATATCTTCATTCTAAGCAGAATCAACCGATAAAAGGGATACCAGATTCAATACCTCAGTTTCAAAAAACTTATTATTTTTTTTTTAGAATTTGATTTCTACTGGAACTTACGGTAAATCAGTCTTTCTGATTCTTCGAAACCTTTTACAGAACACTTGGACACACTGGTACTCCAACTCTCGATACACTAAAGCATGAGAAACTAAGCTTCTTAAAAAATATGCTGACTTAAATCAGCGTTTCCCAAACTGTGGGGCGCCCCCCCCTAAGGGGGCGTGAGCATATCGAAAAGTTAAAAAGTAAAAGATTTTTTAAACATTATTAGTTTACTTCAAGGAAATAAAACAAAATACATTCTGACATTAAAAAAAAAAATACGTATTTACACTGATATAATATAATAAATGTATCGGTACCGCACACAATACATTTGATAATTAATTCATCAATACTAAATTAAGAACAAGTTTAAAAATTAATAGTGACCCCATGGGTTTGTCATATACAAAAAATATAATGTTCATATTAATAATTTATATGGTTTAAAATTAAAGTCGTATTGACGCTTTAGCTTTAAAGTACATTATTATTACATCCAATATATTATTGTATGCAGGGGCGCGATAAAAATTATGATTGAAAGTATGAGAAGCACTGACTTACAGAGATTCAATCTGGTTTGTTTGTAGGAAGAAATTAAAGACTGATCCGATGTCGTATTATGGCATATTGTCCAAATCAATATATCAAAATAGGAAAGGATCATATCAATAACTAAACCCACAATAGCAGACTAGAAGGAGAGAATAAGACATATGGTCGATTCTTGTGACTGCTATTAATCCTACCAGCAACCACTATGTTACACAATCCTGCGATATCTAGGGCTGTAGTGATAAATTCGTTCCAGAATCGCCATTAGTTATATATAAGGTCAGTGTAATCATACCAACTAGTCATATCTTGGCTTATGTTGTGGCACAAGGTTACTATCACAACAAAGTAGAAGCTAGCGATAATAAGTGGTGATACAAATTTTGCCAATTGAATAGATTTTGAGTAATTATCTTGATTAAGGATTTGATTATGTATTATCCATAAAAATGTTAATTTAGTACATAAGCTGCTTCTTAACTTCATTTTAATCCGATGTACAGCAAATTGAGAATAATTTTGCGCGTTTTCTTTGCTAAAATATCTGTTCGGTGCATTTAAATACTCGTATATAAAAGCAAATCACTCATCACGAGATCACCCTTATTATTAGAACTACGGACTTGAAATTTGATAAGCATGTATCTTTTTTTTTATTACAGACCTGCTTAACACGTTTTTCTCGGAAATCGACTTTCAAGGGGGAGGGTGGTTACAAAAGGTGTACAGATTTAAAAAATATACATTTTTGAAATTTAAGACCTATAAATTATAGAAATTTGGAAATCATGCCTTTTTTTTATTGAGTATAGATCCGCTAAGAACGGGGTTGGCCGAAATCGACAACCATGGGATTAAAGGGTATCATAGATAAAAATTCCTGGTTTTGAGCTATTAGACCTACAGACTTGAAATTTGGCAAGCATGTTTCTTTTGTTGAGTAAATATCCACTTTAAATGGAGAAATTGACTCTCACAAAAGAAGTTACGATGTCTTAAAAAAGTAGACTTCAGTTTCAGAACACAAGTCCTGTCTTCTACAAATCAAAAGGAGAGGACTAAAAGAATTATTTTCAATACATTTGAAAGCTTAATGAGAAGACTTAAATATCACAATAATTTAAAAAGATTATATATAGACACACACCATCATTAAGTAGCCAGCAAAGTAGGCGGATAACAGTTAGTTATTCTATATATATATATATATTGCAATTATTGCATTATCTTCACGAGTCTTCTTATAACTATTTTATTTTACATCGCCAAGATTACTTCCGATATGTGAGCTTCCTCTTTCCAATACCTTTTTTATTCGCCAAGCAATGCACGTATAGCTTACATGAAGAAATTCTTCAAAATTTAGCTATATGTAATGAGTCTGCTCTAACCTCTTAAATATTTGATTAAAGAACGTTGTAAAACAGCTACATAAAAAGTATACTGAGAAAAATATTGTAATATAAAAATTTATGTGCTATATATGAAGAATTACTACGAAAAAATCGTTATACCTATCACCTTTAAGAAAATGTTATTCAAATATGCAGAAGAAACCCCAGAGAGAGAAAGAATATTTTAAAAATGATAAAAAAATTTATGCTTGTGTATCTTACGTGCCTGTTTTTGAAAGTAAAAGGGAATATTGACATAAAATTATACGACCGCTCTCATTTTTAACTATTTTTTACAGCTTGAAGACATTAAATGGAGAGTAAGTATGTTATACTTGTTTGCATGGTGGTGTAGAAACATGTATAACGTCGGTAACGATGTAAATGACTACATGTATACACACTTTATACTGCTAATAAAAACTGTTTTTTCGCACTTTTTTTCTTCTTTTAGACATAGCATTCGAAATAAAAACAGACTAGATAGTGAAATAGCTTTATTTTTTCATCCACGTCTTATTACCAGAAACTGAAACAAAATGAAATGTTTCTGTTTACTTTTTAAGATTAATTTTGAATTTATATAAAAGTTATCAGTGTTTCAAGAGTGTTTAATGTGGTTTAAAAAAGTTACAAAAGTTTTTAAGAAAATTCATTGTAAACTTAAATGTATGGACCTATAATAAAATAAACTTTGCATACTTACTACTTTAGTTTTATATAATTATATATATAAATAATTATTCATACATCGACACACACATAACAAATTGCAAAAGTTACAAAATCAAAGAATATTAAATATGGCATCGCGGCGTAATTTTAATGGCATTTTTAATGTTATTTACGGGATTTTTTAAAAAGTATTCACAGTACGTAAATGTAAGATTATTCGTTGCATGTAATGAATAATAATTTTATAGGGGAAAATAAAGTCTCTAGTTTCCAATATTATTTTCACTTGAGTGAACACTAAGTTTTTCATTCCCAGACGTTCGATTCAGCATTAATTTTCAGTATTCGAAGAATTATTTCTAAAATACCAAAATTTGCAAAACCAACCCCAAAAAGTGCAGTAGTTTTGTTTTGATGTTTATGTCATATATTTTCTTCGAATATTCTTCATATATTCTTTCATATTTCTCAATTTTATCTTCTATCGTGGCCATGGTAGTCAAATAGTCATGGTCACGAACTTGTAGCTGGCTCGAGTCACGGGTTCATAGTCTAGTTCATGCACGTCAAATCTATTGAGGTTCAAATTCTTCACGTGTCCGCGGTAGCCTAGTAGTCAAAGTATCGGATCGCGGCTGGCTTTCACAAGTTTGAACCCAGTACCACTAAAGACCCGCCGTGTAGGGAAGCGATGCACGTTAAATCTGTCGAGCGCTCAAACGTCCTCCTTTGGTGTAGCAGTTAGGAGAAGGGATGCCAGCTTAGGTGTCATCCTCGTCATTTGATCATGCTTCAAAATGACGAGGTCCGTCGCCAAAAGCCCTCGTGTACTGAACAGTATGACATATATATTCACTCAAATTCCTTACGTTGGTGTCGTGTAGAAGTTTGGTGAATAAGTTGAAAGTTCAGATGTTCCCGTCACTGACTGTTGTACAGAATTGGAAGATTCTTCGCCGTTATTCCTTGTGTATTTTCAGAGGGTAGCGTAAATAAAAAAAATCAATCAAACCATTTAAACACATGTAGAGAGGAGGAGTTGATTAGAATTGATTGATTGATTCAACCGTAACTCTAAGATGCAAAAATAAATCTATTAACACACACACAAAGGGCGTTTAATACATGTTTAAGTACTTTAATTCTGAAAAAGGAACATATACGACAATTTAATCGTAGCTAAAATAATAACACATTGGTTGACTAAAAACAGTAATTACAAAGTTATTACAAATAAAAATCCCCAATTATTAAAAAATAAAATATCTCCTTATAGAGAGAATATAGAGTCATCACATATAGAGTATAGTCTAAATATAGAGTTTAAAGGAAATACAATAACTGAAATGGAAAAATTTATGTAAATCAAATAACTTTTCAGAAATTTTCCATGAATTAAAAAACTTTAATCAAAAGAATTTTTCCTTCATTTGGCATTATGTTCTGAAAATATATTCCAGAACAGGAGTCGGCAACCTATGGCACGTGTGCCAAATGTGACCCGCGGTACAATTCTCAGTGCCACTCTGCACTGCTCTACAAATTTGTCAATTTTTGATTGGATGGAAGTGGATAAATTTGTAATGGACCTTTTTTGATTAAGAAAAAATCTGAAGGATTACTCTTTAGTAAATTTACATTTGTTTTTGTAAATGATGTTTGAAGAGAGAACATTGCATGTACTCTGCTTTCCGCTTTTGGTTGTATATATATAAGAAAAAAAAAATATTTCCTCACATGAAAAATATTTCGAATCCTCAAAGAAATTGCTTAACAACCGAGTGCTCAAAATCGGGCGAAATTAAATACTCATTTTGCTCCCGATTTTACAGCCACCAGCCAGTATGGTGGATATGACCCTCGGCTTGTAACCGGGGGATTCGGGTTCAAATCCCGAGCAAGGCATGGTTGTATTTTCTTCGGGAAAAGAAGTCGGACTTTCACCTGTAATGGATTCCCGTCTCGAATGGAAAGCAGCGCACCCCTTCTTGTTATATCCTGGGATCATCATTTGTAAAAATTAAATGTCAATATTCTTCTGTTTGTAGGGTATGTCTCTGTTCTTCCACTTATATTTCATATGTATCCCAGGATAAAAACACACAACAATAACTCCCGATTCTGCGATATGAAAATAAAGTGGTGCAAGCACTAGGTTCACCTTAAAACTTTTACTTACATTTGTATTTAACTATAATGAAGGGAAATGTGCGTGTGATCATATTTTATGTTGTCTAGTTCTTATTTTAATAAATATGTTTCAAAATACGTAATATATGTATATTTTTTTTTATTTTTGTTGAAGAAATAGTTATATTTTATGCTGTTTGCTTTTAAGAAATATCTATAATAAATTATGCAAATTTAATATAAAATAAAGCTGTACATCTATGTTATTCACCTCTATTCTCTAACTCTCATGCATTATCACCGCACTCAAATATTGTTTCGATAATATCCTACTGCGTAGCACACTGATCATATTGGTTGATTGGTTTGGCACACTGCAGCAAAAAAGGTTGCCGAGCCCTCCTGTTTTAGAGCAAAAAATCTAACCACAGTTTCCCGAGAAATTCCTTATTCTAACGCATCGATTTCGTAATTTGACCTTCTTCCTCTAATTCTGTTACTTTACCTTCCTTACAAGTATTGGACTCTGCAACAAAAGATTCTTATTATGTAGATAATTTATCACTCAAGAACATGTGGGTCAGCATTCCATCACTGTCTGTACCAATTCACTTGAACTCACGCCTTCTCAGTTTGTTCTCTTTTGTATATGGTGACGTCCCCTCAACCCAGTGATAATAAACTTACCGTGACAGGAGATATACGAGAAGGGGCTAGTTGCAGACAAAAACAATGGCGAAGTTAGAGCGAGGCTGTGAAAATGATTTCTTGTTTACAGAGGGTTGCGGTGCAATATTTCGAGCAGATTTGTCAACGAGGGATATTTTGTAATGGGAGGGATCTTTTTTCCCTGTAGCTTAAAGGTTTTTCTGCTGTGCAAATATTTATGTAGTGATTTTGTCACCTGAACAATTATTTTTTGCTGATTTTTTTTAACGCCTTGTGGGAACTATTTTAGCCATGGTGTATGTATTAACTAAAATTATAATAGTATTTTAAATAAAAATGAATCGTGAAAAGGGATTTTGAACTTTTGCTTTAAAATGAGAACGATAGTATTATTCTGGGGATTTTGAAAAGAAAGAAAACGAAAAAGAACATTTTGAGTAAGTAAGTAATGTTTTTTTTTTTAAAAAAGGTAGCTAACGAAAAAAGTTTTATTCTTCTCAAAAATATCTTTGGGCGCTTGTTAAGTTTATTAAATGCTGTTTTTAGGGGGGAGGTATAAACTTTTGAATATGGTAGCTAATTATGTAATGCTAGTTACTTCATACAAAACATCAAAAGGAAATTAAAAATTGATAGTAGATTTGATTGATTTCAAAAAATATTTTCCATTTAGTATCTTCCTTATTTTCATTATTTAAATATTCTATAAGTTATAGAAGACAGATAATATATATATATATATATAATATATATATATATATAGGTAAGGATAATTAAATTAGATTTAAAATTAAATCCCCTATGCCACACAATTAATTTTTATTTTGAATTACATCTTCAAGTAGTAAATTAAACACCTAATTATATCACCCAAACAGAGGGCTAACCTCAAAACACTTCTAATCCCAGATCATTATTTTTATATTATGTGGCGCATTCCAAAAAAACCCCATAACTAAGAAGATCTTCACTCTGGGCATAAGTGGTGCACTTAGATTTCACTTTCGTCGTTTTTTTTTCAGCAACAGAACATGTAGATGGGTTTGCTGAATAAAGCCTTTGAAAAAATAACATTGGGTTTTTACTTAAACTGATTATATATATATATATATATTATATTTCCTTATTCTTGACGTTTAGGAAGTGGTCCATGTATGTAATAAAGTTGTAGTAAAATTGGTTACATTTAAATCTTTAAACAAACTTCGTATTGTTAGTTAGATCAGTAGTGAGTCATCGTCTCATATCCATTGCTTTAATGCAAAGATTCTCAAACTTTTTGGTATATAAGTCCCTCAAGTCTTTGTCTAAGTATACATACTACTCATACCAGTAGTGCACATAAAAAATTTTCAAGGGAGGGTGGGGGGATCCACACACAGGGTCGAAAGTCCACCATTTTGGTATCATGCTCCAATAAAACGTCCTTCCGTTGCTGTGGTGTGGTAGTTAAGAGAGGGGGGTGCCAGCTGAGGTGTCGTCCAGGTCACTTGACCATGGTTCAAAATTACTTGGTCCGTCGCCAAAAGACCTCATGTAGCTGAAAAGTGCGACGTTAATATTCACTCACTCACCAATACGCCGCCCAATATATTCTTTTGATTTTGTCGATTTGGGGGAACAGAAATAATACAAAAGTAATTTTTGAATAAACAATTAGCATTAATTAATAAAATTAAGTATTTATAACAAATACATAATTAAATTTTACGTAAATATACATAGGAATATAGCCAATCGAAAAAAATCAAGGGCTATGGTGGGTGGGGGGGTCAGGACCCCTAGCACACCCCCCCACGTGGCCTCATACACATAACCTAATACTTCTAAGCTAACCTATAAAGATTTATTTAAAATGTTTATGAAACAATTCCAGATTAATAACAAAAGTTCAAATTATATGTTTGAAAGACTCAAAAATTAAAATATTGGACTTGAACTATTTTTTATAATTTTATTCTTCGGAGGAATTACAGCTGCACCACACCACGGTTTACTCAAGAGCCCCCGCTAATTGTAAGTACTTATGAAAACATAGTTTATTAGAAGAGTAACATTCAATAACATAAACAATAAATTTCAACACAATACCGATTATTCGTAATAGAATGAAACTAACTTCGGCTGAATGAGTTGAGTTGATGTTTAAATAAAGATTTATTTTTATTTTAGATTTTTTTTATGTACAATTTTTTTTTTCGTTGATAAAAGAAGGTACCAGTTAATACAAGTATCTTCTTGTCAAAAGATTACCGGATTTTCCATTAGATTTGACAGTTTGTTATTATTAAATTCTTTTATTAATGAAAAATTACATCATAATCCTCTTACTTCATATTATGCCCCTCAAATACTATTTTTCTTGTGGATCTCCTAAAAGCTTCTGTGGACCCCTGAGGGTTGATGTGGATCCAATTGGCAAATGCTGTTTTAAAGAACAAAAATTACCTGTGTGGTTTTGTTAAGCACATGATGGCGTGCTGCTTCTTGAAAGTGAAAGTCCAAGTTTAAAAAGAAAATTAAAAAATAGATAAGTGAGTCGGAGGTGTGTGGATAAATTTCCATTATTAATTTGATGAGTGAAGATGATTTTTAATTAGTTACACATACCATTTAAAAATACTTGAAATAAATAAAAAAAACTATCTTCAAGAAGAATGATCAATAATCTGTTTAATTTCTTAGAAAATAGTTCAGTTTCAAACTATACACCGATTTTGTTTGCTACATCTTAGTTTTCTTTAGAATTTTTCCAAACTTTACTAGTAAGGTAGGTTATAAAACAATAGTTTTCATTAAAAACATCAATTCAGTTTCAATATCAAAGTAATGTTGAAATTCATTTTGACTTTGTAGTACGAGTTAATATTTTTTGTATCTTTAAATATCATACTTGAGATTTTTAAGCCTTCGACTGTTATTAGTTATGAACAATGGAAAATTTATATAATATGTATATAAAGATTTACATTGTTTTATTAATAATGTTCTTTATTGATAAACATTCCTCCCAGTCCATTTACTTTCCGAGAACTAATCATTAGAAACACGGTTCAGGGGCTTTATAAAGAGAAATTTATATTGTTCATAAAAAGCTTTTACTTGTTTTTATTCGAACAATCTTCTATAGTTAAGTCTTGAAAGAACGTTTAAAAGCACAGTAACTAATGCATCGCTTAAAAGTATTTTGCTTGGTTTAGTTAATAAACAAATCTTATGCAATATGTAATTAATTTAATGTATTTTAAGAATCCATACCAATATACAAAGATGTTAAAATTTACCGAAAATGAAAATAAAATATAGTTTAGCTGATCTCGGTCTTTCTCTTTTATTTAATTGACAAAAAGATCGAATACCTTTACAATATCCTTCATCAAGGTAGGTTCTAAAGTGCTTTCTCTTGTATTGGTGATTTTTTTTTCTTGTAACAAATACATCCACGAAACGTGGCAATTGGTTGTTCTTTTACTTTCAGAATTCATGAAAATCTAAAAAAAGGAGTTTTTTTTACTTGCACACTGAAAGATTTTAAACAAGGGTACAGTTTTTACAAGACCCCATTTTTTTTTTAAATGATAAAACCATTAGCCATTATTTAAAACTTGAACACTTGAAACATTTTGGTGTATCAGTTTACAAGTATATGTATTTAAAAGTCAATGGATGTAGTTAATATTTATGTAAAATATATATTAATAAAATTACTGTAACGTTTTGTTGTCCTATTATTAATTCCTTTCAATACTAAAACTCAAACATAAAAATCCAACCCGTTTTTGTAGCCGAGCAGGCATTGAGTTCAGGGTCATTGTTTTCGGTTGAGTCTCATACTTAAGTCCTTATATTGACACCTCATTGTGTTGAGCAAATTGAGCAATTGATGCATTTTACGGAACTTATTTGATATCATGTTTGTCATCAAATGACGTCACGGAAATAGTTTTATCATTAAAGTTGTTTATGTTCGCCAAGATGGGTGATCACTTTATAATATAGTTACCTTGATATTTTTGCAGTTTTTGCAAGTTTTTAGCACTTTTTAATTGATTTTCATTATTAATTTTAATGTATATTAAGTAATTTTATTAATAATATAATATAAATATACAATTACTATTATATGTAATAATAATATAATATTCGTTATTTATAATAATTTTTTTATTATATTTATTTAAGGTATCCGACTACGTTCGGAACCATGATTTTAAAAAAGCGCATAAATGAATAATTTTCATGATATTTAGTGTCACTTAGATTAGAATACACGTATAAAATTGTTTTAAGGACATTATGACAAAAAAATTATTTAAATACAATATTTTGGCAAAAAATGAACTTAAAATAACCTTTTTTCCAAATGTTCTCTTTTTGTAAAAAATGCTTCTATTGTATTAATATTTTGCCTGTATGTAGCTCAAACTTCTGTTCAGAGGCTCAACTATGATTTTTGAAAAATTCACATTATTTTCAGAGTTACAACCATTTGAAATATTTATCGACGTATTTTCTTAAAATTTCTCCCTTACTGTTTTCGTAAAACATGGATAAACCGACTTCAAGTTGTTATGCGTTTCAAAAAATTCTAGTTGAGCCTCTGTACAGAGGTCTGGCAGGCGGGCTCTGGGCAAAATATTAATACAATTGAAGCATTTTTTACAAAAGGAGAGAGCATTTGGTACATAAAAGGTTATTCTAAGTTAATTTTTTGTCCAAAATATTCCAGCTGCTTAAGCAATTTTTTTTATTTTTTTAATACTGATGCTTAACTCAGTACTTTTGTATTTCCTTGCACACAACCTATCAATAACGGAAGTGAATATTGAACGAAATAAAGAAGCAGCATATTTCTGCATACTGAACAAAAGGAATATAATTCTTTATCAAATTTTATTAAATAATTTTAATTGTTACTGAACGCGTGCAATGCTTTCAATGGGCATGCAGCCGTGATTAATTTTACGTTCCAATAATCTGTTTGAATACCTCGACTTACGCGAACTCGGAGTTACGCGATTTTCAAATGTCGCTGATTCGTTTTTTATTTAAGAGAAAAAAGGTAAACTTGGGGGAATTGGTATGTGTGTAATTAAACAAGTTGTCAATCATTCCAGGCAAATAAGCTAACAAGTATATCATGTTGACGTTCAAGAACTGCTGGATTCCCACAATCAGAAGTTGACGATTGAGATGAGCTCAAAATAATTCATGAGCAAGAGCAAGACATTGAAGAACTTGAGTCTTTAGACCTTGTTCAATCAGAAGAACAAATGACGGCTTGGAATTGGACAGCAGGACTCAGTTTAGTTGAAAAAGGATTACAGATTTTAGAATACATATAGACACCAACGAAGAGCTTATTTTTTTCAACAAATTAGGAATAAAAATTAGCATGCAACGAAGAAATTTTGTGGGAAAAAAGAAAATATTTGAGGTGGCAGACTACTTCGTTAGATTTTATGAAACCTTCTACATCAAAATAACTTCGGCTTGCGATTTTATATTTGTTACCTAATATTTTACTAATATTTTGTGTTTCTAAATTATTATATTCTTTCATCTCTGGCCCCAACTAAATTTACTCTCTATTTACACAGTAAAACGTCATTATCGAACGTTTATTATCCGACGTCAAATATCCAGACCAGTATTTTTTTTTTTTGTCAACTACATGTACTGTATATGAATACGTTTTCAAACAATGCAATTCTCAACAGTTGTTTCGCTTGTGGCCAAAAGTGACGTTAAACCCCAAGTTCAGGGATATATGGAGAATTTCAGTTGTATCATTTGGTAAACATCTGTGCGGAATATTAGGTCAGTTTATTTCCAGGTGAGGGGGTGTATACGAGCTCTTTTGTTGAGTTGTGAAATGAATCTTCGAATTCAAAACGGAGGCCTGGCGTCTTTTGTAACATACGAGACAAAACTTGGAAATATTGAACCGTCTCGCGAAGGGAGAAAAAGTGGAGCGTCCTCCTAGCACGGAGAATTTAATGTTGGAAAGTCAACGAGTGCGGCATGAAGCAGAAACCATTTTAAATTAAAGATTTCAAGAATACGATGAAGAAGATGTAGAAATCTGTATGGCATGCGATGCAGAAGGCTGTAGATTTCAAATGCTGAAGGATAACGAGATTGTGACTTCCGTGCAAGAAGAATCCGACCTTGTCGATGATGAAACGGATGAAGACGAGGACAACAACAACAACAACAACGAAAGAAGCAAGGGTCCATCAAATGCTGACGCGTTTTCTGCGTTGGAGACAGCTGTTGTTGCGTCCTCTAGCTCCATCTAAGTGAAGCAAATTGTTGAAAGCAAACTAAACTGAAGGAAGAAAGAACTGGAACGTTTTATTTTGGAAATGTAATGGATGAAAAGCGCATGTTAATATGTTTTTGCTGTACTGTTTTAATTTAAATATATCTTATTGATGTATTCTTCAAAGTTGTAATCTATGAACAAAACTACCTACATTTACTATCACAAGCATTCCTATTAGGATCTACTGCTATGGAACGAACAACAATCAGAATGCTGTCCTACTCAACTACTGCTGCTCAAGAGAATGAGAAACCTTGCAGCCAAAAAACGAAGGTGTACAATGGTACAGCGAAAAGTAAATGATTATTTTCCACAATAAAGGTTAAATTGCGACGTTTTTTGCACCTATTTTTTGTTTTTTTCTTCAAGCACGTTTCCCGTATGTGAAAATTTTCAATATTCGTATAGTGTCCCGTTTCATACACTGCAGGGATCGCATTCCATTTTCGGTTATCCGAATAATCGCGTATCCGAACGGTGTCCGGTCTCAATTGATTCAGATAAAAGACGTTCTAATGTGTGTGAAATCCTACCTCGTCTTCCACGAATTCAACTTCCGTGGTTGCCACTCGAAGTTCTATCTCGCGTAGTTCGGGGTCTTACTTTATAGAAAAACATACCATGAATGCTGGACTATTTCTGTAGTTTTAGTTTTGCTAACAATTAACAATTTTCTTGATTATTTATGAATTAAATTCAATATAAAATTTCAGATCATCCATTTGTCGATGACTTCTCTTAATTACAAGTTCCAATTCTACATCGGAGAGAAGGACTACGACTGGATTGGCATCACGGAAAAGATGGGCATTGTGTACGTCAAAGACCCCCAACTCATGCCCAAATCAACTACCCGGAGAAATATCCTTTGGACGTTCAAGAATGAAACCCACAGCAAAAATGGAACAATTATGTTGCTGCTCTCTATTCAAGGTAAGCGTGAAATAATTTTGAATCTTAAAAAATTAATAAACATGATTCAATTTCTGATAAACCAAGCTCTAAGCCAATCGAATTATGAATTATTAATATGACATGATGTGTGGGTTTTTTCCTATTACTTAAGTTTCAAATATTTTAAGCAATGACAAAAATAGAAACTCTACATTAAAGTATTAAATAAAAAAAGTCTTCTCTTTTTTTCGATGTAGTTATTAATTAGAGCAATACATATGTTTGAAGAGAGAATTTCAGCTTAATTATTTTAATTAATAAATATATTAGATAATCTCACGTAGAGGATCAAACAAAAATTATTTTAATTGATAAAAATGTTGTATAATCTTGAAGAATTCAAATTTTTTTCTGGATAATCTCTAGAAATTAAAATTTCTCTTGGATAATCTCTAGAAATTAAATTTCTCTTAGGGTATCTTTCCAATAATTAAAATTTCTTCCTTAGATATTCAAAACTAAGTAATGAAGACTTCCTAAGATTTTACTTTTAACTTTAAAGCACATTCTGTACAACACACGATACTTTTTAAAACCCTAAATGTAACATTTCCATACATATGATATTTGAAAGTAGAAAAGAAAATGATTTTTGATTCACATTCGAATATTTAAAGAATTACCTAGTTGAGGTGTATATCTCTTTTTCACAAATGCGTTGTATTTTAAGAATATTTTTGGCTACAATTATTTATTTTGTTTTTTCTTTAGTAAGTCTAGTATGGCACTGTATTTACATTATTTTAAATTTCCTGCCTCCTCCCCATTTTGACCATTAAAAATTATGTGACGAAGTCTGTGTACAGGTCTATGATTTTACTAAACACAATAATGTAAATATTTTTGTTGTTTCCTTTAAGTTTCATTATAGTTACTCAATTGCTATTTAGAAACAAATTCTGTTGAAAAAATATATATTTCCTAAAGTTTAATGGCTATACACGCAGGTTGGTAAAGAAAATCCATTGAGCGCCATAAGTTTCTTAAAAGGCAAGAATTATGTTAATTTAGATACCCTTCTAACAGATATCTATAATTTGTAAGCGTAATACTTATTCCATAGAATTTTTATTTATATCTTTTTCAACGTCTAGACAAGAGGATATGAAATTTTCTCCCATTATTGTATCTCTTAGCTCATGATCTTGGATTTCATGTACCCATAGATCATGACTAATTTAGTACGAAATTCAAACGAATAACTTTTCTTTTGTTATGTAATGATGTTGATATTTTTTTTTTCTTAACTGCATTTTTATTTTTTTCTTTCAGACGATCTCCAGTATATTGTGGTAAAGTATGCTAATTAAATTATTGACCCATAACTATATAGTTATGTTACTGAGGTAATACATATATTTAGTATCATATTTTTAGCTTTATTACTTTAGAATCATGCTCTGTTTGAATAAATAAGAAAATGAAGATTTATAAATTCAGAAATTGAAATAAATGATATTTTTATGATGCATATCCATGGTAAACACGGAATTTTTCTCCGATGCAATAAATTCTTATTTGTAACATGACAAATTTGTTTTATTTACCTCCAAAAGCTCCGTTTGATTTAAATACCTCTTCTCTTCTTCAAATTGCTTTTTTGTAAAATACATTGGAATTCATGTATACGAAATGAAACCACACGGTGATGAAAAATAATGTTTCGTAAAATACATGTACATTGAACATTTTATTAGATATTTATTGCTATGGGAACAGAAAAGTTTTAATACACTCTACATATTACATAACCAAGCGAAAGATGATAAATCTCAATTGAAATCTGAATTCCAGTACTTGAAAGATATATTGGACAAAATATTAGCGAGTAGAAGAATATGAACGATCACAGGAGCTTAAAAGTAAATATCAAAAGTCATGTAATGAACAATTTTAATATTGCTACATAGTCGATTCGTCTTTCAAATACTGGAAATGTCAATGCAATAAACGAGTTCTTTTGTAGTAAGTCGAAATTTATTCTTGAACTCTTGAATAACAACAGTTGATTTGCTTTTAACAAAAAATAATTTTAGTACCCATATAAATCTAGAATTGCACTTATCACACACAAACATTCAAAAATCACACAAATATGGAACCTAGAAAATCAATTCCGAAATCAAAATTGAATAAAATGAAATGCAAGTCACTGTCACATGTTTGACTTCAATGTTGCTTCCCTGCTTCGTCCTTACATAGACTGGAAAGAACCTTTTAAGTACTTCTAAAATTTTCAGTCTAATAATTGTTTACAATCTTCTGGATTCTTATAGACATCGAATTTATCGCCAAATTTGGTGACTTGGCGACCTAGTTTATTTCCAAGATCACACCAGCTAATTTACTTTTTTTGAAAGAGTAATCCTACTTGATTCATAAAAGATCTTTTCGAACACAATGGCATTTATGTAGGGAATCAAATACAGTATGAAATTTCCGTAACAATGTAGTTTAAATTTATTTACAATAAGAACATTGAGTTAATATATTGTGTGGTGCATTTCATTAATGTATACAAGAAAAAAATTACAGTAACTTAAAGATGTAAATTTAATGTAGTATTTTAAAGTATTAAATCATTAAAACTATTTTTAAATATTCTACACCTCATTTATGTTCTCCAAATATCGTAAAACATTATCTTTTTTGTGTTAAATCAATTTAATAAATGGACATATTTGTCTAATTAAAAAATAAATTACTCTAGAGACATTAGAGAACTTTTAAGTTTGAAAACAATTCTAAAGATGAAAAAGTTTTCAAAGCTTGAAAACTATAATTAAAACTACAGCAGATTTTTTATTTTTTTTATTTTCCGGCGTATTATTTTTAAACTTATCCCTTCTTAGAGAAAGCAAAGTTATTGTAATTAGTACACCGTATTTCAGGAATGGGTTCAAAGTTTGAGAAAATCACAAAAATTTATTTTTAATATTAATTTAATTTTACTATAAATTGTCTTCATCAGATACAAAATATCTCACTAAATTGGAAGTTCGATACCTTCTGTGCTGATCTGAGCAGATTGCATTTAGTGAAAATTAATTTAAATCTGAAATGAAATATATATCTTTTTTTTCAATATGAATTTAAATTAAAGAGTTTTCCAGTCACGATATTATTCTTAAATTTTCTTTTGTTTGCTTTAATATTCTTTTACAGTTTTCATAACAGATTGTGGAAAATTGTACAAAACTAGTTTTGAAAATTAGAAATTAATAAGAAAAAATAATTAACAATGTAATCCTTTTGTAATTTATGAGACAAATATATATCACATAAGAGAAATAAAATTATTTTTGTTATAAAAAGGTATCAAAACATAATATTGAATTATTAATTTTAAAAATACTGAAATTAATATTTTATAATAGACTCTCTCTCTCTTAGAAACGTATTAACTAAACAATTGTATATTTGAAAAATTCGAATTCGAAATAAATACATGGTAAGACTACAATTTAAAATCATTATAAAAATTATCAGAGTTCAAACATTTGAGCATTTATATAAATACAAATTATGCCAAATTAAAAACAAAATTCATAATTTTAGTCAGTAAATAAAATTAGTAATAAGAGATGATTTAAAGCGAAAAACATATAGATGATTTATTAAATTCGAACAAACGAAAAGGAATGACTTTTTCTTTCTTTCTTTTAAGTGAAAAAAATATGATAAACTATTATTCGTTAGTTATGTATAAAGTTTATTTTCATAGTAATATATTTTATTTCAAAATAATGGCAACTAATCCAGAATCGATATTATTCCATTAAAATGATTCTGTATGTAAGCATTTGTTATGGGAAAACATACTACTCATGCATGTGTTTATATATGTATCGAAGACAGAAAATGTTGGAACAAAAACGATTTCTTTTTTGAAATATTCCCAGTATTATTAGCAATACATTCAATTTGGAATTCCGCCAAAATAATTATTCTTTTCCTCTTTGAGCTGATCCTTTACGAACTAAATCACTTTTAAATCCGAAATTGATTAAAGTAATTGATCTTTGTTAGGAAAAATTTAGTGCGTATGTTTAAATGTTATTATAGGCTTAAAGATTTTCCAAGGTCAAATTGTGTTTTGAAACTTGGTTCTGTGTTTAAAACGACGGCAAATATATATATATAAAACTTTTAATCAAATTTCCATACGCGTATATATTTATATTTAAGGCATTAATGATGTAATGTTGCGAAAATTTAGGAATTATAGTAAACATTTATTGCATAAATAAATTATCGCTTGAAATATTGACATTTATTTATTTCTTTTTTAAAAAAAGAACTGTCGTAATTGAAATAGCGAATGTTCTGAAATAAACATATTGGATTACAATCTAATGGCGCTAATTATGCTCTTATTAGAAACCGATAAATCCAAACAAGGAACTGAAAACATGCAGAAAAATACTCATAATTAAGATTGAGTAATTATGGTGTGTTAAAGCTTATCTTTCTCTTTTTGTTGATTGAGTTTTAAAATTCATTTTTTAAAACGCAACCATTGGCGTTGGTTTTGAATATTTTTAGATAAGCAATACAGACATTATAAAAGCTGTATCTTTTCAAAGGATATTGAATTAAAAGTCATAATTGCTTAAATCAATTAATACAAAACCATCGAAACATTTAATTTAGTTCTTTCTCGATTTCAGAATTTATTGTGTTACTCAGCTTCAATTCTTAAAACATAATTTTTGCATTTCGATTTAATTCATTGAGCCAAACTCTTTCTGGCATTAAAACTGAAGAATTTTATTTTCAATGGGGCTGCGATTTGATATTTTTACCATTTCAGACCTAGTACATTCTCCGAGAACTGTATCACTTTTTAGTGCTACAACATATAGGTATACACCAATTGCCACAATGTGGTTTTGACACAGATGCCTCCTCAGGTGGAGACACTTGAGCTTTGACGATGCGAAATTGCCCAAGGGATTTAATTTTGCCGAGAGAACGCAAGAAAACTAAAGTATCAATTATAAAATTGAGAATCATGTTTTCTAAATTCTTTGCCTCTCCGACCCTCTCCTATTTAGGTATTTTTAGGGCCGAGTGAATGCATGAGAATACCTATGAAAGTGTCGCATTGAATCCACGGTAGAGAAATAAAAAATTATGTGTGAGACTTAAAAGTAGGAACGTGTGTATAACATAAAATTATGCGGCATGTTAAAGATCCCGAAAGTTCTTCTTTGGGGTGGGTTCTCTCTGCAAAATTAAATTCCTTGCACAATTTAACATCATCAGAGCTCAGGAGCCTCCCTCTGGGGAGGAAATTAGACGTCATAATTATATTGCGATGATTAGTATTCCACCTATATGGTGCCACACTTAAATGTTATACCTTAAAAATTAAAATTCAACCATAAGGATCTTTGGATAAAAGCATGATTTTGTTTGTTATTGTATGCATCTAATTAAAGATACAACTTTCATTTACTTTTTTGTGCAGCAGATTCCGACAGCAAATGGTGCTCTAACAATGAGAATCAAGAAGGTTGTATGAGAACTTGTGCTAAAGGATCTCCTAATGGTTTATGCGAATGGCGATCTGGATCCATGACCATTGCGGACGACGCAGGGCCTACTGCGGATTACGCAACGTGTTCTCCGGATCTCAGCTCATGCCCGGATGGTCTGTGTGATGAACTGGAACTACTTGAGCCTACTTTGTGCCCTCAAGATTGTGCAAGTATGAGTTTCACTTCATTTTATGTATACTTTCTTCATTTTATATGAAACTAATGCTGTTTTTACACTTAAAAATATATTCCCATAAGCCCTTAAATATTTTTCTTGTTCCTTTTTTTATCTTCTTTTGCACAAAAAATTAGAGCGTTAATCGGTACTTTTAACATCATTTTTGTACTGTTCATGAATTTGATTAGTAATACAGGATGAATCAAAAGTATTGCCTTATTATAAATATTTATTGTGCTAAACTATTATAAGGGTGGCCCAAATGAAAAGTGGACAAGTTGAATAAAAAGAATACTATTATTGGAAATTTAAAAAAAATTGCCATGGGCGTTGTAACACACATATCCCGACAGTAGGTCTATGCCTTCACTGTAGAAAGATCGTGGTTGATTCTAGAGGAAGTATTGCATAGCTTCCTTCACCTCATTGTCTGAATGGAAACGTAATGCTCTCTTTGAAGGAAAATGTGTGGAAGATTTCAAGGAGACAAATCCGGACTGTATGTCAAGTGTTCCAACACTTTTCATCATAATTTGTTGTTGTTGTTGTTGTCTGGGTTTCACGGGAGACATTTGGGCCGGCATTATCATGGTGATCTGATACCGTTCACCGACCTTTATGAAAATTTTTGCTCCAATTGTTCTAACGTAGCAGACTCGCACCATTCACTGATAGATGCCTGCATCTAGTTCACCTTCCGCATTCAGAAATCATACTACCATGTAGTTTCGATATGGATGCATCCATGAATAGCATGATTTTACTCTTTTGATCTATTTCTTCTACCACAAACAGGTTTCATTATTACACTTCGAACGCGGTGTACACCTCCTACCCCTACACCCCTTTGGTATCTTGGAGAATGTCTAAGCGTTATTTCCATGTCCAAGTATTCTTTAACAAGTGTAGCATTTTATAAGCATGCGACCTAAGCCTTTTATGAAGAATTCTTACAAAACTTGTTTGCGATATTTGAAGTTCACGTGATTGATTCTTCATTAGCTTGTTTAGTAGGACTCCACTGAAACGATTGTTTAACAGTTGCTTCATTCACAATGGGCTTGCCACCTCTATGAAGAACCTTAACGCAGCCTATTTCTTTAACCCTCTGACCGGAACATCAGATGGCTGTGATGCCTGTAGATAACACAGTAGTGTGATTTTGGGGGCGAGCTGCCTTGACATCTTCAATTAGACTCTACCCAGTGAGAGGAACGTGTGGTGGTACTTGGCGATATTTTTCAATTCACAATACGTGTGATTTTTCTTATCTATCACCGTCTATCATACCGATATTCCTAGTTTTTTTCGTTTTGGTATTATTATTTTTAATTATTTTTACATTAATATAAATAATTTCTAATTAGTTTTTTTTAAAAAAATACTTGTCACAATTCTTGTGATAAAAATATATTAATATAGTGTGCCTCACATAATTACGTACCCGTCTGTCAGACGGATGTTTCTCAGTGCGGCAAAAAATTGATGTTACGGCTAGAGGGTTAAACGTTTTTTTATTTGTTACCTAATATTTTACTAATATTTTGTGTTTCTAAATTATTATATTCTTTCATCTCTGGCCCCAACTAAAAATAATTTATATGTTTTTACAGTAAAACGTCTTTTATCCGAACGTTTATTATCCGGAGCGTCAAATATCTAGACCAGTTTTTTTTTTTTGTCAACTACATGTACTGTATATGAATACGTTTTCAAACAATGAAATGCTCAACAGTTATTTCGCGTGAGGCCAAAAATGACGGGAAAACCCAAGATCAGGAATATTTGGAGAATTTCAGTTGTATCATTTGGTAAACATCTGTGCGGAATATTAGGTCAGTTTGTTTCCAGGTGAGGGGGTGCTCTTTTGTTGAGTTGTGAAATGAATCTTCGAATCCAAAACAGAAGCGCAGCGTGTTTAACATACGAAACAAAATGAAATATTGAACTGTCTCGCGAAGGGAGAAAGTGGAGCGTCTCTAGCACAATTTTATAATGTTGGAAAGTCAACAATTTTTGACATAGAAAAAGCCGAGAAACCATTTTAAATTAAAGATTTCAAGAATACGATGAAGAAGATGTAGAAATCTGTATGGCATGCGATGCAGAAGGCTGTAGATTTCAAATGCTGATGGATAACGAGATTGTGACTTCCGTGCAAGAAGAATCCGACCCTGTCAACGATGAAACGGATGAAGACGAGGACAACAACAACAACAACGAGAGAAGCAAGGGTCCATCAAATGCTGACGCGTTTTCTGCGTTGGAGACAGCTGTTGTTGCGTCCTCTAGCTCCATCTAAGTGAAGCAAATTGTTGAAAACAAACTAAACTGAATTAGAAGAAAGAACTGGAACGTTTTATTTTGAAAATGCAATGGATGAAAAGCGCATGTTAATATGTTTTTGCTGTGCTGTTTTAATTTAAATATATCTTATTGATGTATTCTTCAGAGTTGTAATCTATGAACAAAACTACCTACATTTACTATCACAAGCAATCCTATTAGCATCTACTGCTATGGAGTGGTACGAACAACAATCAGAGTGCTGTCCTACTCAATTACTGCTGCTCAAGAGAATGATAAACCTTGCAGCGAAAAAGCGAAGGTGTACAATGGTACAGCGAAAAATAAATGATTATTTTCCACAATAAAGGTTAAGTTGCGACGTTTTTGCCCCTATTTTGCTTTTTCTTCAAGCACGTTTCCCGTATGTGATAATTTTCAATATTCCTATAGTGTCCCGTTTCATACACTGCAGGGATCGCATTCCATTTTCGGTTATCCGAACAATCGCGTATCCGAACGGTGTCCCGTCTCAATTGATTCAGATAAAAGACGTTCTAATGTATGTGAAATCCTACCTCGTCTTCCACGAATTCAACTTCCGTGGTTTCCACTCAGTTCCACCTATCGCGTAAGTTCGGGGTCTTACTTTATAGAAAAAACATACCATGAATGTTGGACTATTTCTGTAGTTTTAGTTTTGCTAACAATTAACAATTTTCTTAATTATTTATGAATTAAATTCAATATAAAATTTCAGATCATCCATTTGTCGATGACTTCTCTTAACTACAAGTTCCAATTCTACATTGGAGAGAAGGACTACGACTGGATTGGCATCACGGAAAAGATGGGCATTGTGTACGTCAAAGACCCCCAACTCATGCCCAAATCAACTACCCGGAGAAATATCCTTTGGACGTTCAAGAACGAAACCCACAGCAAAAATGGAACGATTCTGTTGCTGCTCTCAATTCAAGGTAAGTGTGAAATAATTTTGAAGCTTAAAAAGCTAAACATAATTCAATTTTTGAGGAACCAAGCTTTAAGCCAATCGAATTATTAATACAACACAATGTGAGTTTTTCCCATTATTTAAGTTTCAAATATTTTTAGCAATAAAAAAAATTGAAAACCTTTCTACCACATTAGAGTACTAAATAAAAACTTTTGTTGGGTGTAGTTATTGATTCTAACTATACATATGTTTGAAGAGTGAATTTGAGCTCAATTTTTTTTTATTTTAACTAATAAATACATTATATAATCTCACCAAGAGAATTAAAAAAATATTTTAACTAATAAATATGTTGGATAACCTTGAAGAATTCAAATTGCTGGATAATCTCGAAGAAGTAAATTTTCTTTTGGATAATCTTTCCAATAATTAAAATTTCTTCCTTAGATATTCAAAACTAAATGAACTTCCTAAAGATTTTTAACTTTAAGCACATTCTGTACAACACACGATACACCCAAAACCCTAAATGTAACATTTCCATACAAATGAAATTTGAAAGTAGAAAAGAAAATAATTTTTGATTCACATTTGAGTATTCAAAAGAATCTTCGTTGTGTGTATATCTCTTTTTCACAAATGCGTTGTATTTTAAGAATATTTTTTGCTACATTTATTTATTTTGTTTTTCCTTTAGTAAGTCTAGCATGGCACTGTATTTACATTTTTAGAGAGGGTATAAAATTATTTTAAATTCCCTCCCCCCTCCCCATTTTGACTATTATATATTTTGGAATTAAAAGTTATGTGACGAAGTCTGTACACAGAGAGGTCTATGATTTTACTAAACACAATAATGTAAATATTTTTGTCTCCTTTAAGATTCATTACAGTGATTACTCAATTACCACTTAGAAACAAAGTCTATTGAAAAAAAATATTTCCTAAAGTTTAGTGGCTATACACGCAGGTTGGAAAAGAAAATCCATTGAGCGTCATAAGTTTCTTAAAAGGCAAGAATTATGTTAATTTAGATACCATTCTAACAGATATCTATAATTTGTAAGCTAATACTTATTCCTTAGCATTTTTATTTATATCTTTTTCAATGTCTAGACAAGAGGATAAGAAATTTTCTCCCCTAATTGTATCTCTTAGCTCATGATCTTGGATTTCATGTACCCACAGATCATGGCTAATTTAGTATGAAATTCCAACGAATAACTTTTCTTTTGTTATGTAATGATGTTGATACTTTTTTTTCTTAAATGCATTTTATTTTTCTTTCAGACGATCCTCCAGTATATTGTGGTAAGTATGCTAATTAAATTATTGTATAACTATATAGATATGTTACTGAGTAATACATATATTTAGTATCATATTTTTAACTGTGCCTTTGTAGAATCATGCTCTGTTTGAATAAATAAGAAAATGAAGATTTATAAATTCGAAATTGAAACAAATGATATTCTTATGATGCCTATCCAGGGTAAACACGGAATTTTTCTCCGATGCAATAAATTCTTATTTGTAACATGACAAATTTGCTTTATTTACCTCCAAAAGCTTCGTTTGATTCAAATACCTCTTCTCTTCTTCAAATTGCTTTTTGTAAAATACATTGAATTCATGTATACGAAATGAAACCACACGGTGATGAAAAATAATGTTTCGTAAAATATATGTACGTTGAACATTTTATTAGATATTTCTTACTTATGGGAACAGAAAAGTTTTAATACACTCTCCATATTACGTAACCAACCGAAAGATGATAAATCTCAATTAAAATCTGAATTCCAGTACTTGAAAAATATATTGTACAAAACGTCAGCGAGTAGAAGAATATGAACGATCACGGGAGCTTAAAAGTAAATATCAAAAGTCATGTAATGAACAATTTTAATATTGCTACATAGTCGATTCGTCTTTCAAATACTGAAAATGTCAATGCAATAAACGAGTTCTTTTGTTGTAAGTCGAAATTTATTCTTGAACTCTTGAATAATTACAGTTGATTTGCTTTAAACAAAAATAATTTTAGTACCCATATAAATCTAGAATTGCACATATCACACAAACATTCAAAAATCACACAAATATGGAACCTAGGAAATCAATTCCGAAGTCAAAATTGAATAAAATGAAATGCACAGTCACTGTCACATGTTTGACTTGGCGACCTAGTTTATTTCCAAGATCACACCAGCTAATTTACTTTTTTTTGAAAGAGTAATCTTACTTTGTTCACAAAAGATCTTTTCGAACGCAATGGCATTTATCTAGGGAATCAAATACAGTATTAAATTTCCGTAACAATGTAGTTTAAATTTATTTACAATAAGAACAATGAGTTAGTATATTGTGTGGTGCATTTCATTAATGTATACAAGAAAAAAAATTACTGTAATTTAAAGATGTAAATTTAATGTAGTATTTTAAAGTATTAAATCATTAAAACAATTGTTAAATATTCTACATCTCAATTATGTTGATCAAAATTGATTAAAGTAATTGATCTTTATTAGGAAAAATTTAGTGCATATGTTTAAATGTTAGTATTGGCTTAAAGATTTTCCAAGGTCAAATTGTATTTTGAAACTTGGTTCTGTGTTTAAAACGACGATAAATATAAAACTTTTAATCAAATTTCCATACGCGTATTTATTTATATTTAAGGCATTAATGATGTGATGTTGCGAAAATTTAGGAAATGTAGTAAACATTGATTGCATAAATAAATTATCGCTTGAAATATTGACATTTATTTGTTTCTTTTTTTAAAAAAGAAAGAACTGTTGTAATTGAAATAGCGAATGTTCTGAAATATATTGGATTACAATCTACTGGCGCTCTAATTATACTCTTATTAGAAACCAATAAATCCAAACAAGGAGCTGAAAACATGTAGAAAAATACTCATAATTAAGAATGCGTAATTATGTTGTTAAAGCTTATCTTTCTCTTTTTATTGATTGAGTTTTAAATTCATTTTAAAACGCAACCATTGGCGTTGTTTTTGAATATGTTTAGCTAAACAATACAGACATTAAAAGCTGTATCTTTTCAAAGGATATTGAATTAAAATTCATAATTGCTTAAATCAGTTAATACAAATCATAGAAACATTAAAATTCAGTTTTTCCTCAATTTCAGGATTTATTGTGTCGCTCAGCTTCAATTCTTTAAACATAATTTTTGCATTTCGATTCAATTCATTAAGACAAACTCTTTCTGGCATTAAAACCGAAGTTTTTCTTTTTTTATTTATTTATTTTTTTTATTATTTTCAAAGAGGCTGAGTTTTGATATTTTTATCATTGCAGACCTAGTACATTCTCTCGGTGCCACTTTTTAGTGCGACAACCTATAGGTATATACCAATTGCCCCAATGTAGTTTTGACGCCCATTTTCCTCCTCAGATGGAGCCACCTGAGATTTGACGATGAGAAATTGCCGAAAAGACTTAATTTTGCCGAGATCCAAGAGAATACTGACAAAAAGAAAAAGAGACGTTTCTTTCTAAATTTTCTTTGCCTCTCCGACCCTCTCCTATTTTGATATTTTTAGGACCAAGTTAATGCATTAGAATTCAATGCAAGTGTCGCATTAAATCCACGTTAGAGAGATAAAACAAATTAAGTGTGAGACTTAAAATTAAGAGCATGTGTAACATCTAATTATGCGGCTTGTTAAAGATCCCAAGAGTGCTTGTTTGGCTTGGGTGTTCTCTGGAAAATTAAACTCCTTGTACAATTTCGCACCGTCAGAGCTCAGGTGCCTCCCTCTGGAGAGGAAATTGGACGTATAAATTACATTGCGATGATTAGTATTCCACCTATTTGGTGCCACACTTAAATGTTACACGAACTCTCGAGAAATATACTAGATCTGCAAAGGTAAATGCCAATCCGCAGTCCCATTGGAAAAAAAAACACCAGGTTGACAAATTGACCAATTCACGTAGCATTATTCAAAACAACCAGTTAGTTTACTAGAAATTAGAAATTAAAATTCAACCACTTGGGGTCTTTTTTATAAAAACAGTTTTGTTTTTTTTTTTAAAACTAATTAAAGATACAACTTTCATTTACTTTTTTGTGCAGCAGATTCCGACAGCAAATGGTGCTCTAACAATGAGAATCAAGAAGGCTGTATGAGAACTTGTGCTAAAGGATCTCCTAATGGCGTGCGAATGGCGATCTGGATCCCGACCATTCGGACGACCAGGGCCTACGCGGATTGCAACGTGTTCTCGGATCTCCGGGGCTTCCAGTGGCCTTTGGATGAAACAAAAAAGGAGGGCCCACTTTGTGTCCTCAAGATTGTGCAAGTATGCCCTTTTCCTCCCCCCCGGGGACTCACCTTCTTTTAGGTGGGTACGGGGTGCCCAAATCCCGACGCCCCCTAGTGATTTTTTTCCTTTTCCCCAAGGGGGTTAACTATCTTTGGTAAACACGGGTGTCAGACCCCGGGGTCCCCAGTGATCCTTCTCTTTTTCGCCCCCTCCATCTTGTCACCCAAATTTTTCTTTTTTTCCCCGTCCAGCCCCAAGACCTTGAATTTTTTTGGGAGTATTGGCCAAAACTGGCTCTTCCCAAAAAACACAAACTAAACTCAACTCCCCCGCATCCTCCCTCCTGGGGTTGTCAGTGTCCCCATCTACAAGGCATCCTGTCTCAGTTATTTTTGTTGTTTTTTCGCAGTAAAAAGAAAATTTTTTTGGAAATTTTATATATTTTTCTCGGAACATTTGGGGGGGCTTGTAGATCCAAAATTTTTGCCCCCTTAATTTAAAAAATCGTTTTACCCCCAACTAGCATTCCGCTTTAAAAAACTTTTTTAATACTGCCCGTATTGTTATAACCCCAAAAAAATTTTAATTTGAAATCTTTTTAAGTACCCCAATTCATAATTTTTTCCCGCGATGCTACTGCCATCTGGATGTTTGCATCTCGATATCACATTGTGATTCCTGGGACTGTGTATTTTTCATTTGTTAGTAACAATCTATACGCGTAGATAGGTGTCACAAATGGAAATGATTCCAAATCATGAATTAAGAGTTAAAAGGTTTAATTGCTTAAGCTTAAACCTTTCAATTTATAATTAGTCTTTTAATTAAATGATAGGCTTTTAAACCTTAAATAATAGAAATACGAGAGAAAGTATCTCGGTTGAAATCCCAAATTTAATTATCGTGTCTTAATAAAATGAGTGAAAGTTACTGAACTGCAAGCATGCAGAGTAGAAAAAATAAATGCTGTTTAATTACTTTTAGTACAGCTTGCTTGGATGAAGATGGAGAACTGCTTGGATGAATTCGTGTTACAGTTATATAAGAATCGCATAATTTCCGAATACTTCAATCTAAAGTTTAATTTAGCCACACATTGGCCTAATAAAGACAAAGCATCGGAAACGAATCAATTTTCTAATTACAATAAGGATAAAGTAAAAAATTTCCTTTGGGAAAACGGTTTATTTTCCCTTTTTCGGGGAAAGTTTTCCATCAAGATCATAAAGTTT
This sequence comes from Trichonephila inaurata madagascariensis, assembly GCA_019973955.1. NCBI lineage: Eukaryota > Metazoa > Arthropoda > Arachnida > Araneae > Nephilidae > Trichonephila > Trichonephila inaurata. Next base: position 100,488 of record BMAV01005949.1, read on the forward strand.
CGATGTCTTATTTCGATTGTTTTACGTTTTAAATTTGTTACCCAAATTTCCCGGGTTCGTTTTTCGAAACGATGAAATTTTTTAAAATATTCAACCGTTGATAACTTTATTTTTATAAGAGAAATTTTATTCTGTAAAAATAGTTTCAAAAAAAAAATCTTTTTCCGTAAAAAAGAATTTCTCAAAACCCCAAAAATTTTCTGTTTGGGTTTTAAAATTTTTTTTTGAACAATTTCTCTCTTCTCGAATTTGTTTTTTCCTGATTTTGGGGAATAAAAATATCTAAAATTCCCAACTGGTTTACTTTTATATAAAGGTGAAATAGTTTAACGCAAAGGATTTTTAAAAGGTACCCAATTTCCTCTAACTTTTTTTTTAAAAAAAATTGGAAATTTTTTTTTTTTGGGGTTTTGATTTTTTAGTATTTTTTTAAGAAAAAAGGCAAAAAACAAAAAAGAAAAAAAATTATTACACTAAAAAGGGGAAAAAAAATGGCCCAAAAATTACATAAACGGGGCACAAATAGCAAATGAACAAATTCTCAATTTTAAATTTTTATGTATTATTTTTAAATTTCCCTTTTTTGAAATGACCTTCAGAAAAAAGAGATATTTTAAATTTTTTACAAAATTTTTAAAGCCTTTACCTTTTTATTATAAAAATTGTTTTAAAAAACGGGGGTTGTATTCACAAAAAAGGGCTTAAATTTTTGTAAAAAAACAGGATTGATAAATTTGAAGGTTGAAACACTTTTTTTAACAGAACATACACAAAAATTTCAGAAAATTTTTTTTTAAAACTTTTTAGCAACCCCGCTCCCCCCTTTGGGGTTTTCGAGAAAAAAGAAAATTTAAAACGCAAAATTTTAAACATCTTATGTAAAATTTATTGGCATCTGCTTTTACTAAAACACTTGAAGTTTTTGTTTTTGGGAATGGAAAAAAAAAAAAAAATTTTTTGGGAAATTTTTTAAAAGCTAATAAATTTTTTCCAAAAACCAAATTTTAAAAATTTTGTAGTTTTTAAAAAATTAGTTTTTTGGGGGTTGCCCGGAATCCCCAAAAACGAAATATCGGTTAACACGGAAATAATACAACTGTCCCGAAAAAACTACTATGTATTTTCATGCAATGTTTTTTTCTTTTAACATGAAATGAAAATCACTTAACACGAAAAGGTTACCTTTCTGGGAATGAACAAAATCCCAAAACACCCCCCCGAAAGGCTGGATTTAAGGGGGAAAAGGGAAAAATTTTAAATTTTGAAAAGTGGGCTAACTTGGTTTTAAAAATACACTCGGAAAACCTAATGACCGGGCAATTTTTTACCCAAAGCGCTTTTACCCTCCAACCCTACGAACTCCACACAAAAACATCTCATTTCTCAAAAGTTGGGTTTGAAATTCGGTGACGAGTACATCGCAATATGATTAAAAATTTGTGAGTTTGGTTCGCATTATTTTTTTCTATTTTAGAAGTATTTATTTGTGAACACAATGTCAAAGATCTCTGAGGGAAAGAAAACAGCTATTTTGCTTAAAATGAAGATGGAGCTCTTCTTCAGGATATTGATCAAAAACAGTAGATGGAAAATTAAATCTGTAAAGATTTTGATATTGCTAACTCTACTTTATCAACAATAATTAAAATGAAGGGAGTAAACACGGTTTTTAGTAAATACATTACATATCTATGTAAATAAAATGTACTCCAATAAACTCGGTTGAATATACGTTTTTTTTTTTTTCTTTCTTTTTATAATATCCTTTAACACAAAAAAAAATTTTAATCCCCTAAATTTCGTGTTAAAATATTTTTTACTTTCAATGTTTTTAAAATTAAAATGTTTTATGATAAATTATTTTTTTAGGGGAAATAAAAAAGGGGGTTTTTGGCATTTTCAAAAAAAAGCTTTTTAAAGGAAAATTTTCCCAGTTAAACTTTTTTTTGTCATTTTGTGGAAAAAGGGTCCTTTTTTTGGGGAAAAATTCGGTTTACGGGAAAAAAGAAAAAAACTTTAAAAAGGGCCATGTTTGGGGAAGCAAAGGAGCAATTTTAAAAACCCCTGTTCGGGGTGGTTAAATCTGAAAATATTTTGGGTTTTAAAAACCCAAATAAAGGGAACACCCCCCGAGAGCCCTTTTGGGAAAAAAATTTTTAAATTAATTTTTCCAAAAAGTTTAAAAAATTTTTTTAAAAGTTTAAAAAATTTTTAAAAATTTTTAAATATACTTTCCCGAAAAACCCTTTATATTTTTTTAAAACCTTCCAATTTTTAAAAATTTTCTTTGGGGTTTTTTTTTTATCAATAAATTTTTGTTCGGGAAAGGGAAGTAAAAATTTATTTTTTTGCCCTTTTAAGGTTTCAATAAAATCCCCATTAGGGTATTGGCCAAACCTGTGGTCTAAAGGGTTTTGGGTAGAAAAGCCCCTAAAGGGGGAAAAGGGTTTAAAAAATTTCCCCATTCAAATGTGGGGCCCTTTTGCTCTAAATGGTTTCCCAAAGGCAAAATTTAACGCCAATTTTAAATTTTTTTTTGTTGCAGTTAAAATTTAAAAACGAAAAACTTCCAAAAATAACCCTTTTTTTTTTTTGAAAAAGGAAAAAAAGTTTTAAAAAAGTTTTTCTTTTTTAAAATTCAAAAAAACCCTTGACTCCCCAAAAAAAGGAAAATTGAAAAAAATTTTTCTTCTTTAAAAGGGGTAAAATTTAGCCAACATTTTGGGAAAATTTAAACCTTTTTGCTTTTTTTAAAACAAAACCGGTCCCCAAAAATTTCTTTTTTAAAAAGGGGCTTCGTTTCCTTTAAATTAAAAATTTATAAACCAAATTTTTTTTTATAAAAATTTTTTCAGATCCAAATGGCTTTCGACATTAATACTATATTATAACAAAAAATAAACTAGGGAAACCCCACTACAAATTTTTTATAAATCGTTTCGTTTTTAAAAAAATTTTTAAAAAAAACCCAAATTCAAAAAACCCACAAATAGGTGCGCTTTAAAACTATTCCCCGTATCACCAAAAAAAAATGGAAAAAACATTTGCTGTAAATATTTGTTTCCCTTGTTACTTCTCTGCTTCCATAAAGGTTTTTAAGAAACCCTTTTGCCAAAGGGGCTCTTGAGGGTTTTTGTCCCCAAAATTCCTAGACCAATTTTAAATTTTTGGGGACCATCTTTAAAAAAGATTTGGGTTTTACCAAATATTTTATAAGATCTCATTTTTAATATTTTTTTAAAAAAGTTTTCCTTCTTTGATCTTTGGTCTGCAAATGCTCGTTTCATAATAACATGTGTGTTTCATACTTCATCTCCCAAAGTGAAAAACTTATATTTAGAAAATGTTTCAACTTAAGAGGAGAATATGATTTATGTATTAAAATAAGAGTTAGTGACCCCATAAACTTAGTTTAATGCCCAGATGCTTTTGATTGACTAAAATGTGTTCTTTACTTGTACTCTGTTAGGCAAAGAAAATCTTAAGATTAATCATTTACTAATAATAGAATATTGCGCTTGCAGTACAGTTTATATTTGCTAATAAATGAATTTTAATGAAAAAATTCTTGAAATGCTTTTAATTTTTTTGGAGTTTAGATTTCCGTGCATTTGAATATGTAAACTGAAAAAAATCAGTAAATGGCAGAAGAATCGGTTAAATGTATACCATCAGCTTGTTTAATAATAATTAAATGTGTTTTTGAATATACGTATACATGTATTCTGCTGTTTTTTTATAAACAACAACACACATTTGAGATGTTTTTGCGATAGTTAATAAATGTTCATCTTATATTACGGAAATTTCAGGCTTACATCATTTCTCCGCCTATAGCTTAAGTAACCCAAAAGGTCGTTTACTGGCCAATAGAAAATATTTTTAAATACTGATAAGGAAGAATGACTCTGGCAACAGATTTAGTGACAAATTTCCTCGTTAAATGTTGCCAATTTGCGACAAAATTAGGTACTTTGAGGCAAATCTAGAAGAATCTAGGATGATTATTTAATGAGATAGTGGTAAGAGAAGAGAGAGCTTCTAGAATGACTTCATTACCTATATAAGGATGATGCAGGAAAGCAACATTAGGAGAGTCCAATCTCGACAGCAACTGATAGTTTCTGGTGTCTCATGCGATATTGTGATAACAGATTTGAATTGATGTTTTCAGTATTTATATGACTTTTGAATCTGTGCTATTGTGAACTTATACAAATAAATTAATAACTTCTTGTTAGAAGAAAATCTTTGGTATTAATATAGAGTTTTTGATTAAAATATAAATTATGCCGAAAGTCGTTGTTAATTGCTTGAACTTTTCCTTTACATTTGAAAGAGTATCAACCACGTAACTGTATATGTATATTCATTAATTTGTTATAAATTCCTTCATAATCAGCGCAACTGTGTTTTCATACATTATATATTGTTACGTAGATCCGGGTTCGTGAATTTTATGCAAAACAAACACAAAGAAAATAAACAGTTCTTTAAGAGCAATGTGAATTTATCATCAAAAGTCCAATCCTCTAAATACAGGAGTCAGCAGCAATATTCACAGAGTAAATCCCCGAAGGTCTTCACACCTTCAAAAGCCCTCAAACACAATTGCCAGTGTATAAAAATACACGTATGTAACAGATTATTCACAAGCACAGCCGAGCTAATCGCTAGTCAAAACAATGTTCACTCCTCACTGGTCTAATCAAGGTGACAGAAACTTCCAGAAATATAACAGCTCATGTCATTGAGCGTGACATTAGTGGAGAGATCCACTACTTTCTAGAATATTCCAGAGGGTTCCGAACTCGCTAACATGGTCGCCAAAAATGATGCCAACTTGGCTCTACCGCCAAGATTTCGCCAAGTTCTCACTGAATCGCCATTATAACGTAAGGGGCGGCATTGCTTGTGAATAGTACAATTTTAACATGAAATAAATATAACAGAGTAATATAAATACATTAAACACTCAAATATAAATTATTTACACTATTTATACAAAATTCGTAACGCTATGTTATTGGTGAGAAAATTATATAACTCGAAATTATAATTCTTCTAATTTAGTTCCAGATTGATCCGAAGTGGTACGTTCCAAGAACCAAGCTATGCTTACAAACGGAACTGGGCGAAGGTGAATTTGGTAAAGTGATGAAGGCACAAGCGTGGAACATTGCAGGCACGAGGGGTTACACTACGGTTGCCGTGAAGATGCTCAAAGGTTTGTCATTTTTATGTTTTGTATTATTTCGGCAGTATTTATTCAAGAAACATTCAGTTTATATTTTATGTTACCTAATGAGGCATTAATGTGCTGTATAATGTGTATAGAGAATAATGATGACCTCATAAAAGTAAATAGCATAAACACATTTTTATTCTAAATACACAAAATAAAATTAATTCAGAGATAAAATATAGTAATTGCTTGGTATTTTCACTTAATTTCAGACGCTTGAAATAATGAGAGCAAAAATACATGAACATCGAAATACTTTAACGCTGAAGCGATTCTTAAATAGTATTATAATGGTAGACCATAAGAAGTTTAGATTACCTTTTTACAGTGTAACATGTTTACAATTTCTTTTGAGTTGTACTCGGATATACTTTTGATTAGACTTGTATCCTTACTAAAATAAATTGTAGTGACAAGTGTTCCATGTTAGCTTTGGCTTTTGACTTAATTTACTCGCGTAATTTGAAAAAATGTATACGAGGATCAGTTCTTTTATGTTTGAATGCTACAGACGTCCATTCACTTATATTAATAGAACGTTGAAATTTATTCTTGCTTCTCGATGTGTTTGGCGAATTTTAAAATGCGCATGAATGTTTCGAACTACTCTCTCAAAGTTACAAATTGCTCTTCAGAAAGAATAGCAACTACTTGATTCAATGATGGCTTATCACTTCAAGTCAAAGCATAGTAATGCGCTGTTAACTTTTTAGGAACATGAGGAGTGATCGTATACCATACTAATATCGGTTTTGTTTATTTATTTCGAATTTGCGAATGATTCTAGTATAACTTCATCTTAAAATTTAGGAAAATTCAACATGGATATCTTATTTTTATAAAATTCTTTTGTTTTTACACTAATACATTTGCTACTTTCTGCATAGTGTGCCTCTCTGAGCATGCGCAATAAGACTGACATGGTATGACAACTGTTGCCACTCCTAATATGTTCCTGTTGGATCATATTTAATATTTGTCTTGTATTAAATATTCATTCTTTGAATCTGGCAACAGAATTTTAGTTAAGTATGTTTCTAGAATATTCTAACTTGATTACGTTTTACGTTATGAAAATAACTGTAAAATAATTTGTTTACGGAGCGTATGCTCAAATAATTTGTTCTTTCATGTATGTAGCTTCATTAATTCGTAAGTGTAAATATCCTCACTTTGTCTTGCTTGTTGAAGAATAATAAAGGATATTGAAGTCGAAAACGAAAGTTTCTTGAGTCCCAAGAACAACAAAGTAGTTAAAAATTCAGTGTATTTCTAGCTTTTGCGGGCTTCACCCCATTCTCATCCCCCAGCAGAAATTTAAATCTTAAAAGTTCTTTAATCTTTGTTTATATTACAAAAAAAACTGTTTAACTAATTTAGGGTCCGTCATTCTTGTAAAATGCAAACAGAATTGTGCCAATCTCTCTCATTTTTGTTCTTTTCGTTTATTTTCTGCATTTTACTGCTCCGTGCTTAAATTTGGCGGAGAATGTAGAAATATAATTTATGCGTTTATAAAAAAAAGCTTCATTTGTATGCTGGTTGCAATAATATATTTCAATAAAACTAAAAAGGAAACTCAGATTATTGTACCAGAAGAATAAAAATAATTATCCCGTAAAAAACAGTATGAAATGTTACCTTAAAATAAATATTAATTACCTATGTATGAATATTAATAACTACGTGAGCTCAAAATATTAATTACGCTGCATCTTATTTTCATTGCATCCATTATTATTCTCCAGATGATGTAACGAAACAACGATGAATACTGCACACATTCAAACTACTAAGCTATTTCATTTCATTATGCTTGTGCCTAATAAATATTTCAAAATGAACAATGGAGTAGAATATTAATGGTTTCAGGGCCCTTAAGTTTGTTTTCCATCCTCTTATACTTTCTTTCCGATAAATTAGGTTTTTCATTTTTGCCCCCATTGTTTTGACCAATTTATTGTTAAAAATTTTTTTGAAGAAAAAACTTTTTGGAAAATTTTTTCGTTTTAAATTTTGTAAGTGTGTATGCTTTAAGACATACCATTAGAATAACATACCATTTTATATTTTTCATTTATGCAAATAAAAGATCATTTTTCATTTGTGGTATTTAAATATATTTCCGTGTCTTTGATGCGTTAAAAAAGGGAAATGAAACGGGTTTATTTTTGTTAATCCAAACGCAAATAGACACAAAGCAAAAACGAATTCGGCACGTAAAGATTTTGTTCAGAAAAATTCTGTCAGATAAGAAAAAAATCCTTTTCTGCTACATTTGATAATTTTAAATATTCGATTATAGAATAATAATTGTATGTATAGTAATAGTTTATTAATATACTACATTATAAAATAAATTGTACAAAAACCCCCAAAATTAAAAACACCCCGGTACAATGGGGGTAGATTATAGAGCTTCCCCTCACCTCCCCCACCCTAAAGAAGGTTTCCGTTTTACCTGACGACCGCAAAGGATGTTACTTAAAACATTTTGTTTTTTGGTTTAAGAAGAACAGTACGATTAATTTACCAAAATCACAAAAAACAAATTTTAATTTTTTTGCCAAATTTTTCTTTTTATACTTTTTTATAACCTCACAAAATTTGAAAGTTAAACTTAAAAAAAAATTAATACAGTTCGTTTTTTATTGACATTCCTATGGAAATCAAAAAATTTAAAACTGCCGTATCCAGAAAAAAAAAAATAACTATTTTGTCTTCATTCAAAATGTGAGGTTTTTTTTCTATTGGGCCAATGCTTTGAAATTTTTTTCCCATTCCAATAGTACATGTAAAAAAGTTGGTATGCATTTTGAATCAAAAATATTTATTTTTTAAAATAATTAAACTTAGAATTTATACTTTTTTTTGGGAAATTTTTAAAAAAAACATTCATAAAAAAAAGTTTGTAAGAATACCATTCAGTTTAAAGCAAAAACCCCTACCAACTTTTATTATACATAGTTTGACGTACTTGTAAATCAAATTTCATGCGGGACATCATTTTTTTGGGGTAGCATTTTAAAAAACATTCCCTTTTAAGTTTTTCCTTAAAAATTACATGGTAGCTTTTATGAAATTTTGAGCACAATTCTTTTAACATAGTATCAACATAGGGGCAACCAAAAAAAAATTAAAAATCCTTAAATTAAAAAAAATTTCGTAAATCGTACCATGTCCCCTTAAACCACAGACGAAAAATTTTTAGGACGTCAGTTTATTGAGCAGAAATCAACTACGAGTGAGTGAATGAATGAGTTTGGTTTTTGGTGAAAAGAGCCAGTTTTTATACTGCGCCAAACTTTCATAAGTCTGGGGTCGGACGGGAAAAGAAGAAATTGGGATGACAAGATGGAGGGTCGAAAATAGAGAAGGGTCACTGGGGTTTCCCCGGGGCATGACACCGGTGTTTAAAAGTAGTAAATCCCGGGAAAAGGAAAAAATCACTAGGGTACCTCGGTTGGAACCGACCCACCTAAAGAAGGGGAGCCCCCCGAGGGGTCAATCAGGGGTTTTGGGAAAATTTTCCCCAAAAAGGGAGTTCAAGGATTATGGGGCATCATAGATAAAAAATTTTTGTTTTGTACCCTTTTTTTACTTCCAATATACAATTCAGCTATTACCGGTTGATTCAAAAATAATGCGATCATTTTCAAAGGATCATAAATTTGAATTGAATTAAGCTGTTTACACGAAATTTTGTAATGTGACCCCCTTTAGATAGTAAAAAACATAAACAGTAGGGCGCCAAAGGCTTTTTTGAACAATTTTGGGGAATTTTTCAAACCTCCTCTTTGATTGTTCTTTTTAAGTTTGGGGCCTTAATTTTTTATTCAATTGTTTTTAAGTATTCCCCCAAAAAAAAACCCAAAGAGCACAGTCCGGGGATGGGCTATTTCTGAAGGAAAAAAAAAAATTTTTTTTCTTTAAAACCCAAAAGTTACTTTTTCTGTGTGATTTGTTGAAAAATCTTGGTGGAAAAAATCTCTAATCATGTGCTTCAAAACCTTTTTTGATAGTATGTACTATCATTTTAGCCTTGATTCCACAAAAAATGGTTTTGTTAAGCCTTGAGAGGGCATTTCCATCCATGCCATAACACCTGACGGTTAACTTGCCTTTCGCAAAGCAGTTGCGTCTTTGCAATGCTTTTCGCGTGAAATATATTGTATTTTCGTTTCGTGGATGACAGATGAAACAATGCTTCATATCCGATATTATCCATGTTTTGCATCTACCTTTGCATAACATTAAATACAGAGGCCAAGGCTTTCTTTGTTTTTCCTCAGTCTTTGCAGACATTTGGTGATAAACTGGTTCATTTACTTTTTAATTGACAGTTTTTTTACCTGACGACAGATTGTCGATTGGGATACCTATTTGCCAAATTTCTTTAAGGCAGAAGATTTTCGGCAGCGATAAGTCTTTTCAGATTCTTCTTTTCTTTTTCATTAATATTTTTTTTTTCGTTCACATTTTTTCCTGGAATTTTTGATAGCCAGCCAAATTTTATTTGTTTTCGAAGTTTAGATAGTAATACATTAGAAAAATGTTTTATTCTTCTTTTTAAATGCTTAATTTATAACAGAATTTGAACAACCATCCTTCAAAGGCTTTAAAATTTCATTTCGGGTTTGAGGATATAATCTCGGTGACTTGCTCCCAATAATAAAAAGGGTTGGATTAGTAATTTAAATGTTTCATTTTTAAAATAAAACCGGTGATAAAACGAATGAAAATAACCATAAATAGTAATATGCTTTTAAAACTGGTTACTTTAGTTTTGAATCAACCGGTATAAAGAAAAGTATTTTTTTTTGAAAAATTATAGAGGAAGAGGGAGTACTTGGGGTGGTATGGTAATAATGTTTTGTATTATATGTATAATATATATAATACTAAATACCATAAATCTTACGCAAAGCTGTAACAACTTTTAAAGAAATTTTTTTTATTTTTACCTTTCATTCAATTACTATCAACCTTTAATTCAGCTACTTAGGAAGGCAAGTCAGTTTAAATCTACTTTAAATACTTATATAATGAAAAAATAGTATTGAAAAATAAATGTAGGTACTCGGCTGTATTCCTTGAACTCCACCACGAGGTGCTCAATCCATTTTCCCGGAGCACTGACAATTCAAATGCCTATAGCAACAATACGTTCAATCGCTATGTTCCCTTTCTCTTTCACTCACGTACTCAATTCAATTCACTTTAAATAGGAATTTTATTTTGAATAAATCACGGTTCCTTTATAGAAAGAGGTTCTCCAATCAAACAATGTATGAAGAGTATTTCCTCTTTAAGATTAGTAGAAGGCCGCAAACAGAACCCGTTATATAATTAAAACTTTAGTGTTTTGTTAAATGCAAAAGACATAATACGTCATAAAATATTTTTAAATAGACCAAAACCAATGGAGTCTTCTTTTTTTTCGAGTTTTTTTTTTTGTTTCTTTCTTTCTTTCTTTCTTTTTTTTTGTTTTAGATTCTTTTCAGTTAAATGTTTCATTAAACGTTTCTTATCTACATAGAATTACTGGATTAATTTTGCTTTTTTTTAGTTTTGTCAAGAAATATTTAAAACATTTACTCAGAGAGCACTCGCTCCAAATTAAATATTCATAGTTGTTCTTTCAATTGCGATAATAAAAAAAAAGAAATACATATACAACTTAATTCTTCGAATCTATGATTTTAGTGGGTAAGAATGTTCTAAATATAAGTAAATTCAATCAAAGAACGCATTTACCAGTAATGCAATAAAATTCTGACTAATGTAGAACATTCAGATAAATTCATTTTATGAAAAAAGGGATTATTTGTTAAGAAACATAACATCGTGAACAAATATAGTTGTCCAAAAAGCTCTTAGGAGAAATAAGAAAATTTTGTCATAAATCTCCACATAAAGCACTTACACATTTCAGAGTAAATAATTTCTAAAAGGAGAGAATGACAAATTCAATTTATAGCTTAAGTTTTTCCACAAATCGAATTTAGTTTCTTTGTTCCCTCAATATTGGTTTCGGCGTCATCTCTGGAACATTTTTATGCCCCGCTTTTGCTTTTTATGGTGTCGAAAAATCAATACATCATCACACTTCGTATTGGAAGTCTTGTAATATCGAATTTTTTATTTGTAAGTTTTCTGAAAAATGTTCGAGGTATGTTTTCAATAGAAAAGTCATGTGTTCGGGATGTTTCGAGAAAAAAAATCATTGTTGGCAATTAAAATAAAACATAATAGCACCCACGTATAAAAGAAGTAAAGAACAAATTAGTAGATTACAACTTTCTCATTGTATTTGTGTCAAAGCATATTTTCGACTTTCCTGATTAAAGTTGTGTTATTCGAAAACATATTTTAAAACATTTGTATCATTTTCCTTGCATTATTTTATTAAGTTGCAATAATATCGTTTAAAACAAGAATTCAGCTCAAGAAGAAATATTAATGCAAAGAAATATACCTAACTCAATGTTATGTTTCTTAAATTCCTTGAAAAACTTGTAAAATAAAAGCAAAAACATTATACAATTTATATAGTGAAAAAATACGCATTCTATGTTAAAATCGTGTAAAGAAGATAAAATGTGTTATTTATTGTACAAAAACCCTTTAAATTATTTAAAGAAGAATTTTTCAAATGTGATACATATTTAGTTTTTAAATACAATATTCAGATAGTATATTTTGCATTGGAAACGGCTCTTCATTTTTTTATTGTATTTTTTTTTCTTTCAAAATACTCTTGCTGCTTTATTTTGCGTTTGCTATGGTGTCTTATACTTTGCTTAAATCTTTTATCTTAACCCTAATTTTAAGGGTTTTCTAGTGTGTTGCTATGGTTACGTTTTCGAATTTTGCACTATCATTTTCTTTCTTCTTGTTTTACTATAAGTTAAATCTTGAAAAATGTATTGCAGTATTATTGATTATTTATACAAATGAAAGCAAAAATTTTAAATAACTTAACCCTTACAGTAAATACGGTTGCTAATAGTAAGTATTGGTATGTAAAAAATCAATAATACATAAAGTTACATAATACTATGTAGTTTTTTGGATCAGTGTCAATTCAATTCGAGGTAATGTATAGTTTTATCAAGCATTATTTTTTTTTTCAAATATACTTTATTATTGCACAAGTTTATACTTACCGAATAACATAAAACATGAATTAAAATGTAGTAATATATTATTACGTATATAATAAATTAAAATAAATAATAAAAATAATTATTCAAACAGAGAATATTTTATCTCTCACGTCAATTGCTTTTTTTTAAATTAATTATTTTTTTTTATTAATTTATTTGAAAAACTCCTCATGCTCCACATTGCATAACATGAGGCTTACAGACGTTTGTGGTAACACATTTATATCATTTAAAACAAATTTGAGGAAAAAAAAACATTCAAGACAAAAACATAAAAGAAAATTGAAGAGTGGAAATACACAAATATAAACAAGGGAAGGTACCAATCAAACTTTAAAAATCTATACAGTAAACAAATTTTCTTAAGACATTTAGGCTTTCAGTACAATTGACCAACAAAAACAAAACAGGTGGCCAGGAAATACCTAAACGTTTCAACTCCTTTTTAAAATTCTCTCGCTCTATTTTTTCCCCCTGAATGTTCCCACTTTCGTAGTTGTATTCGACATACATTCTATTTTGACATTCTACATGAAAAAAAGGCAGCAGACAAGATTGTATAAATACAAAAATCACCAATTTAAAAGAAGGTTAAAATGCTTCCCCTTATTCTTGAAAGTGTAAAGAAGGTATAAATATATTTTATATAGTTGTTTACTGTATGCTTTTAAATTTTATGATGATCCAAAAAAGATTTAAAGATTAAGACCTTAAAGAGAGAGAGAGAATCTCTTATCCTTCTCAACTTAAACTATAGAACTATATTTATTCTCTTAGAAGAATGTATTGTTCTATTTTTACGATCTACGGTAAAGGTAGTATGTAAAGAATCAAACAAGGGATAATATGAAGCCTAAAGGAAAATAAAGAAATAACCGAAAATCTAAAAATAAAAACCACTTAAGAGTATGAGTGAATATGTGTATAGAATGATATATTTAGTTTTTAATTTCGTTTTTACTCCTTTAGTTTTTCGAATACGTTCAATAGACTATTGTTTTTTAATCTTTTCCTTTTAACTGAAGGACTAACAAAGAATGTTTAAAATATCTTTCTTCTAAATTTAAAATAGCCTATTTTTTAAACATTATTGAAAGATTATATTAGGATCTTATAAGATTAGCTAACTTTACTGGACATTTTATAATGCCGAATTGGCTGTAGGATTAAAAAAATGATTCTAAGCTACATTAATAGTTACGTAAGAATTATCTTTTACGGAGAGACACAAATAATAATAATAATAATAATAATATGCAGATATTGAAACAAAAATAAAATCAAAATAAGTAAATTGTTTGATACCTACTGTCAAAAGTTTCACTAAAAAAGCATATATTAAATATACTAAAGTTTTTTTTTAACACAGGATAAATTAATATGAGCTTACTTAAAGAGGGGGAAATTCAGAACTAATCCTTCATCACTATTTATAATGGATTTACCTGGGTAAAGTGTTTCTAAAAAGAACTTACAATTTTTTTATTTTTCAGCAATTCATCTTAATTTTCATTTTTTTTTCATTAATTATGAAGTACAAAAATTCTTTAAATACTTTCTATTGATTTAATAAAAGTGGACGGTTCTCAAGTATAGTATAGGGGGGCCACTTCGGATTTGGCGATTTTTATCTTCATGTTATGGTGAGATATCGAATTCATTATAAAATAAATAATAAATAATTCCGAAAAAAGTACCTTGGCGAACACTTTTAGTCGCCAAAAAAAATGGACTGTGCCAAGTGGCCCCCCTATACTACACTTGAACCAAAGTGGACTGATGAAATTAACGCTTTAACTCTTGCTAGATCAGAATTTATTAAAGATTTCACTCTGCCTTAATATAAATAACAAATTCTGTATTAAAAACTTTTTTTCTGTTAGAAAAAAGGTCATACACTGCCGCCATTTTCTATTTTTATTAATAACATGTGTTACATTGTTATTAATAGCATTTCACTATCAATGACTTGTTACATTGTTACTAATAACATATTTTATCATTGTTAATATATTATCTGTTGAACGAAGTTCAAACGTAAAATTATTTTTCAATCGAAAAATTCTTTAATAAGTACCCCATTTTAAAGTATAATAATAATATAAAAAGGGCATAATATAATTGAATGCCTTCTAAATTCCTATTTGACTTTTATTCGGGGAGAGGGAAAGGTGTACAATTCATTTCATATCTCATCTTCGTTAATTTAACAAGTAAAATATGAATGTTTTTCTTTTGTATTCTAACGAAAACTATGTAACATTTTTAATTTTTTAAGAATATTCTTTAAAACAGGTATTATTCTTATAATTGCTTAATTCTATTTTAATCAGGAAGTTTTTCTGCCTAAAAAGCTTTCTTGCCACTTTATATCTCATTTTCTAACATCGAAAAGGATTTATAATCACAAATCATAGTTCGGTTGTTGCTCCACAAGATTTTAAAATATATTTCTTTTGAACTCGGCTTATAACTTTCTATATTACCATCGCTTGAATTTCTTCGCCAAAAATATTCCAATTATTAAAAAATTATGCAACAATTTTAGAGAAACCAGGTGACCTTGGTCATGGTCACTAATATGCAACCAGGCTGTTTTCGTAGGATCGTAAGTTCAAGTCCTGATGCCACTTAAGACCCACCATATAAAGAGGATTGTGCACGTTAAATCTGTCGAAGTTCAAAATTCTCACGTTGGTGTGGTGGAGAAGTGGGGAGAAAGAGGTTCTAGCTCAAGTTTTCTCCTTGTAACTGGACCGCAGCTCAAAATTAGAGGTCCGTCGCCCTTAGACTGCGACAATATTGAACCATCAATGAATTTAGAGAAAATCATGTAATTACAACACGAAAAGAATATTGTACACTTTGGAGCTTGAATTAACTGAATCAAAATGAGATTTTCTACAGAATAAATTAATTGTGGCATGTAAAAGATCCCTTGAGTATCAGTTTGGCTCTGGTTCTCTCGGCAAAATTAAATCACGGCAATATTTAGATTTAGGACGAGAGCTTGAATTAAAAATTAGTTCAAGCGTCTAAATTTGGTAGCGACAGACTCCACTAGATCGTACCACCGTGAAATGGCTCTCACATTCGGAGGCTTGCCGCGGCTGCAAAGATTAAGGAGCAGAAATGCAGCCCATTAGAAATAGAAAGAAAAAAACAGGATAAATTTATGCTTTACTATTATTAAGGTAACCAACTGTCCTCTTTTTATAGGTTCTGTCCTTCTTCAAAAAGTGTCCTCCTACTTGTCGTTCTTTTCAATATTTTAAAACTGATCTGTTAATCTCTATATTCAGGGATGGTCCAAACATGTATCCAATATGTCGAAGGATAGTCTAAAACAAATATCACTGGAAAAAACAGTTTTCAATCGTGTTTTTTGACTTCATCACAAGTAAATTGGTCAGTTATAGAAAACTCTGTTGATTTTTTATCGAAAGAAATGCCTGATATTAAATCGATGACAATTGTCTGTTTGAATAAATTGGAAGACAGAATGAATATTTAAATTATAATAAATTGGAACAATTTGAAAATCAACATGCTGAAATTGATAAAAGATGGATGTGGAAATACTTAACCATTTCAAAAATGAACACTTTCCATATGATAATTTAGTTATTATTGTTGAATTTACGTCGTGCTGCCCTGGAACTAATGCAGTAGTTGAAATAGTTTTTTTTCAGTTGGTAATGATTTTTGGATAAGTGAGAAATCAAGATTGAATGTTGATATTTTATTGCTGCAGTACTTACCTTAAAATTCAGTATGAAGGATATTTTTTTGCTACAAAATTTCCAATGTATTAGGAAACGATATTTTGACAAAATTATTCAATGGGGAAAATACTCATTTAAGTAAATAATTAAAAGGAAAGCAAGCGTAATGAGCATATTTTTATTTGAATTCATAAAATGTTTCATACATTTACGTTGTAACATTTTCTTAAATTTTTCGTCCTCCGTTTCATAGTAAAAAAAAACGGGTCATCTTACTATTATTTTAAAAATCATGTAAAGGCCCGCTATTACTCACTGCTACACAAAATGAAAAGAAGACATCTTTTTTGTTGTTATAAAGTATCTTCCCCAACTATTGAAAATTCCAATATCATTTTCTATAAATCGAGCTGTAAACTCATTTGAGAAGAGCACACATAAATAATTTTCTTAAGAAAGCTCTAGAATTTTCTTGTGAATCTATCTTTTTCTATGCATAAAAGTAAAGAAGAGCTATTTTCAGAAAAATGTCTTGTGTTCCCTGAGCCAACGAAACCAGAGACCAGAGAATGTTCATCGGCGTCGAATAAACCACTTCTTCAAAAAAGAGTTATCTTTCATCTTATCATCAATAATGAAAAAAGAGCGCTTGAAATTCTTGTAACATATTTTAATGGTTCTTCGAAGAATAAGAAATGCTTTCAACGCAACTTTCCGTGGAAGGGCTTTAAGGGAAAGTTATGAATGAGCTGTTTCTTCCATTTACAAATTTGGTTAATTAGTCGCAAGGGAGTCTTCATCAATTAATAAATTCAGGACTTTCTTCTAGGGAATAAAAATACTTAGGTGATAAAAATAGAAAAATCTAAAAAAATCACTTTTATTTAATTTGTATCATTTAAAATTTTAAAAACCTTATAACATTTAAAAGATTATTTAGAGAGATTATATATTGCTCTCTCGGTATGCTTTTATCTTTAATATTACTGGAGAATTCTGTTCTTCCTTGTGTTTTAAAATAACGATTACCAATCGGGGTTCATAAGAGGTTTCCACAAGAAAAAATTTTGTTCGAGGGATGAAAGGATTCTATTCATACCATAAAATCCGGCGTATAACGCGCACCTATACTTTCAAGCTGCAATTTTTTAACTTTTAGGTATATTAGCCGTATAACACGCACTCCCTTTTTTACAAGGAGCCTACTATGTACGTGTGCAATGATCTTATGATTTGAAGTCATGTATTCGAGATATTATTAAAAGCTTTAGAAAAAAAATAGTTTACTTCTAGAACTATAACCCTGTAAGTTCATGAGGAATATCATATCTTTTGAAAAAAATAGTATTTTGATGTATGCTGAAGTCTTGATTTTTTTTCTATGCTCATCTTTTTTCTATTTTTTAAGTTCGCTTTTTTATATCCAGCGTATAATGCGCAACCGTAAATTTCGGTCTTATTTTTTGTGTTCAAAGTGAGCTTTATACGCCGGATTTTACGGTATATATATATATATATATATATATATTTGAATGGACTCTAATTATTTGAATAATAAAAGGTTATTAACAGTAATGAAAATCGCACTCGTTATAAACAAGCTTTACAACACTCCAGAAACGGCTTTCTAAAATAATTCCATTAGCAGGAATTCTGACGAATAAAGTCTATCTCTTACCACACTCAACGCGCAAACACATCCTTGCCTTGACTGAACTTTCCTCTGAACCGAACTGACATTTGTTTCAAAGTTCCTTGAAAAAGTATCACGGTAATTACTAAAAGGGTTGGTCCTGGTGCCTTCTTGATGATTCCTTGAAGATATTGTATTTTTCGTTGAATTTGTCACCTATCTGGTAAATCGGGTCACATTTTCTGTGATTACCATATCATTTTTCATGTTCGCGCTGGGAAGCGAATTTTGCCAATAAAAATCAATTTTCCCACAAAGAGAGTATTGCTGCAAAGAAAATAACGTACGTGGTGCAAGTATGGTGTCGATGCAGTATCTTGTGTCGATCCATAGTGAGGTGCAAGTCTGTCCACATGTAACACTTTTTGTTTTGCATTCGTCGATTTTTGTATCCTGTATAACATATTATTTATTCTCTTGGCCACAACGCATGGTTCTCCCCACTTTTGTTGAAGCTTCGGGCATAATTCAAGTCGACGTGTCTTGGATTGAATAGCCCCATTCTGTCACAGACCTTGAAGACACTGAAGACACATTCGTTGGCTTTACAATCGTACCGAATCTTCATTCTTTCTGATGCTATGCTGATCTTTTCTGATATGAATAAAATTAGAGATTCAAGAAGATAATAAGATAAACAGATAATAAGATCAAATAATTCCATAGAAAGGTCATGAAATCCTCATCTAGAAGCTAGTCTAACAAAAAAAAAAGATATTTTTTTGAATCATCTGCAGTCAATGAAAGAAGACACTATTATTTTCCAGAACGTTCTATAATTAACGAAGAAAACAATTAACATATTTCTCGGCAGCATAAATTAAACTAATTGATCGATATATTTTTTACGTACATAGTATCATCTTACATGTATTATAAAAAAATATAAAAAATTGTTATGTTTTTTTTCTTTTTCGTAAACAGTAAAAAATAATAAAAATTTTTTCTTTAAATTAAAAATTTTTTGTCATTTGGCTATAATATTAATTTTTAACTTTTTTATATCTATAAAAAATACATCTGACTCTAACATAATTTATATCTATTTATAACGAACATGTCTGTTAATTATTTTCTAAACATTGCAAAAGAAAATTTTTTTATTTTTATTTTAAATTACTGAAACATTTAAAATCCATCTTCAATATAAGTAAGCGGAAAATATTATATAAACATAAGAAAAAAAAGGATATTCAAAATTTAAAATATTTAACAAAATTTTATCAATTTTATTCTTATGGGGAACGTTTTTTGGAATAAAATAATCATTCCACACATTTTGAAGAAATATACGTATATTTTACAAATTCTTTTCTGCATAAAAATTTCTAGAATTGAAGAAATACTGAATGTTTCTAGCAACAATACCTAATCCGAATACATCTTTTCGTTAGAATATTTCTGAAATTTTTGAAGCGTTCAGAATATTTCAGTTGTATTTTCAATTATTTTGACTCGGAATGTTTTTTTATTTTGAGCTTTCATTATTCGTTACATTTTTTCAAATTTGGAACAAGCATTGATTTTTTTGTATCATTCACATTGGTAATTCTTATCACAATTTTTTACTTTAAAGAAAGTAAATTGATCCACTTTTATTGTATTGCTTTTAATTGGCATCATCCAAAGTCTCATTCACACTAAAGCATTAATCAACGAGAGGCAAAGATGCAACCGAAGAACTTTGCATGTAGACACAAAGCTCTCTGATTGGTTATATTTTCGCTCCTCTTTTCTTACAGCTATGCGAATGATTTTAAGGCGCTGTTATCATTGGACTTCATAACTTCATGTTATCTAATGATTAAATGGTAAACATGTTGATGTTACTAATGCCACCTGATCGACATGTGCCAGATCGCGTCCCACGAAATTCATCATGCCAGAGGACTAGATTGTACGCCTGTCGTTAGCAGTAGCCTTGAGCATCATTCAGGTGACAGTACGTTTTGGCTCATTTCCACCTCAATTTTGAGAAAAAACAACTTTGGGGTGGTCAAAGGCCTCCCGCCCCCTACCACTAGCCTCACGAGAGGACCTGAGGCTTGATGGCTATTTAGAGTCCCCCTCCCTATGCCGCGAAGGCACTATACATTTACAAATATCCATGCCTTATCCGGGATTCAAACCCAGGTGATACGGCACAGCAGTCAGAGTCACTAACCACTATACTGGATTGGCGGCAAAATACCTCAATTGCGACCTCCTCTCATTCTCCCTTGTTTTATTTCACATATTACTATGTGCAGGATCTAAAAATCTTTGGGATGAACGTGCAATATTTAAAATTATTTCACGCAATACTTTTGGAGGGAATCGGAACCATTTCGAAACTTGCGCTTTAACCACCATGCTACTGTGGTATCTTTTGTTTCGTCACCGCTTTCTTTACTAATTTACTTTCACGAGACAAAAAATTACAAAGTTCATCGTCGATATTTCTAGACAATGCTTATTATAATCCAATCCATATTTCTGATTATTATAATGTTATTTATTTATTAAAAATGAATATTTATATATTGCTAGTTTGTATTTGCAAATAATCCAATTGAATTTCAATGTCATTTATTTTTTAAAGTAAAGCAATTAATAAAGTAGCTACAGTCGATTCAAAATATTTTTTTTATTTATATAATCAGTAATTGAAAGAAACTGGCCTGAAATTCATATCGCTTTATAATCAATACAAATAATTCATTTATGTTTAGTATGAGCTCTTCCTAGCTGGGTAATTTAACGTGGAACTCTCTTTCCAGAAATTGAGACTGTTTTGAATATCCTAGCTGCATATATTTCACGTATCCTTTTGACATTTAAAACAAACTGAGTTCGTTTTTCACTCCCGAGGTAAAATCCAATTTGGCGATATTTACGTTTATTGGAATTCTCTTCCAATTTTTTGCATTGACATACCAATTTTTCTCTTTTGGATAGATTTACATTTAATCTTTGACGGAAAAAATAAACATTGTGTTCTTTAAATTTATGGTGTCAGTTTCTCGTTCCAATAACCAAACAAAATTGCAAAAAGTTTCGTAAAAGAACATCAGTAAATTTTGTCTGTATGACGCAAACTTTACATTGTACTTGAAACCATTCCGCCAATTTCGAATGGTGTTGTTTTCCCCCTTTTCTTCTTAGTGCTTCCATGTTATGAAACAATAAGAAAAAGAATAATAGTGATTTTTTAGATAAATTTAATTGGAAGTGTGAACTTGATCTTCAATATTCATTGCAAATCATTCAATAAAAAGAAATTTATATTTATTGTTTTAAAAACATTTTTTGAAGTAAATTGACGGATTTATGTATTGCATGACATATAGAATATAAGATACTACACTACACTTAATGATTATTTAAAATAAATGTTATCAAGGAGTATCGGTAATGTGAATTACATTATTTTAAACTTAGGCCAAGTAAAACAGGTTACACTTTAGTTTATTATACCTGCGCTTTCATATCATATTATATAAGGACATTAAAATCCATTGATTTTATGGTATTTTTAAAAACAATAATCGTTTAATTTGACTGGTAATATTTGATGAAATTTGGATTTGAGCTCATGACCTCACTCAAACAAGATCTGGCGTAAATATAACTATTTAAACTATCGAGCTTCCAATAGCTGACTCCTATAAGAGTAGGTATTTTAATTATTCTGCCGTGACCAAATTTCATGTAAATTTTAATTATCCTTAAAGTACCACGATTGGTCATGCACCGTTAGATTAAACGTAATCCATGTATTATATATTTGCAGGAAGGAAGATTCGATCTGAGCACCTTTTGTTCCGAAAACGAGTATTTTAGCGATCACGCCAAAACGATCGTCTTCGCGTGATGGCTATTACTGGTTTATATTGATATCACACCACCACATATTTATAAAACATTACAAAGAAAACACAGTTACTTTACTTCTACATTGTATGGAAATTTTCCAAATTTTATTTAAAGTACCCTGCTGGCTATTAAAATTGAAACACGGGTAAGGAAGACATATAACAAAATTTCACTTACCGTACATTTACAACTTAGCAAAAAGAAAACACGATGAAATTTCCAGGCAATTTAGGAGTACACAGAATGCAAAATTAGTACTCACAGCTTCCGTCTCTTGCAGTTAAAACGTTTCAAACCCAGTTTTAGGCAAGGAGTCGAACTGGCCTTGAAAGACGGATGCGGGCAAGTCATTCCTTGCTGCTTCAGATCTGCGCCATACTTCATCAATCGTAGTGGAACAGTCTCTCAGAAACCAAGAGTCAGGTGTTCTCCATGAATGAGAAATATGGAGAACGGGCTGACCAGGACAACAATTGATCCTCTTATGTGTTGAAGTAGGTCAGGATACGATGAGCAACATGCGCTCTTTTGTTATTTTGTTGATAGATATTGTCTCAGAGGACTCGAAGATAAAGAACTGCAATCACAGCCTTAAAATATGAGAAACGTAACGTTGGCAGTACAGATTACCGAAAATACGAAGAATAAGTTTTCGTGTCGTGCATTCAATAGTTTCCCGTATTATCACACCAGGTGCAAGAAGAAAACATGCGGTATTCTCAGCTCCTCCAGGCACTCATACGTTCATTATGATGACGGACGCAGAAACAGGACTCTTTAGAAGAGACAGGTGGCACTTCTGTGTGATGTTTTGTTATTGAGCGCACCACTGTCCACGCGCGTCTCTAAGCTCAATAATGGTCATCTAGCATACAGATGTAAATACACTGTCTATGCGAATACTTGAGGTGCTAGGAGGAAGGCTATTTCGCCTCAAGATTCGTGATGTATTAATACAACTCTACCAGGTCAGCCTGAAAATACTGTAATGTTTTCTAGTGCATTGATAGAGGGAGGCCATTGAGATACTGCACGGCGTTCAATATGACCCTCCTGAACCCATCGACTTCATATTCACATCAAAGTAGTTGGATTTGAACCAATTCGAGTAAAGATATCGCGGAATGAATAGGCCACTATTTTACTTCTACCGAAATTCGACTCATATCTGTTGCGGTTTCTCCTTTTTATACGATGCACAGCAGATCTTCTCACAAACAACCAACATTCAAACGAGATTTTCGAATGAGAAACCCGCTGTGATGTAGAATGTGAGATGCCATTCTATTTTGCTTTTATGCTAATCACTTACATATTCCATTATTTTACTCCTCTAATTCGAATTTTACATTTGTAACATCCTTACTTCATGGTGTTGTAATTTTAATAGTCAGCTGTGTAAATGCCATATCTGACATTTTGATATTTTTTAATGGACTGCCTGTGTCGTTCATTAGTGTGGGAGGATCGGAAGGAAGATTAGCCATATTCGAAACAACTTCTATTTATTCACAATTATCAACAATAACACAAATTCAATAACCCAAGTTAAGAAATGCACCAATTGCCAAATATGTGAAGCAACAGCGACGTAGATGGAATAGTAGAATACTTAACAATTAATCAGATCACTTACGTACAGGCAATATACCTTCTAATTCAAATAGATCTAATCAAATTTAATCACTAATTGACCAAATCGTCAATCATAATATTACTCAAATAAGCTACTAAGAGCTCACGCTTAGCTTCACGTTAATCAATCACTGCTATCTGTTAGCAGTCTAACCTCTCACTCTAACTCGAAAGTTTAATCTTTACAGACAAGTCTTAATTCACATAATCATATCTTCTTTGGAGGAGGAAGGTTTTTAATAGAACAATTTTTAAAGACCCATTATTCTCCTAGAGGACTATTAGTATGAAGAACACGGGTAGACCCGTTCCATTTGTTTGTACATATTTCCAAAATTATCAGTAAACTGCGTTCTTTAGCCTTTGAAAAAGAAAAGAGAGTAGGAATAAAGCATTCAAAAAGATGCATTTGTTGTTTGAACCTTAATACTTGTATACGGTTACAGATTTCAGAAATGTCTCTTGCTTTCCGGTATTTAATAACATAATTATGAAAGATGGTAAAAAAATAAGTATTCATAAGAAAGAAGTTTATGGCTTCTTAAGAAATACTCGTCTGCTAACGCAATGCCTCTTGGTTATAAATATAAAAAAAGATACAATTCAAAAGAAAATATTCTAATAATACTTTAAACTGACCAAAACGATTTCACAAAGCTATCATTTGGTATTAGTTTTTGCGAAATCGTGTTTGGCTCATGTTTTTTATAAACTCTATATTCCAGGAAGAGAAACTAACAAAAAATATAAATATACACATATATTTTCCAATGCATTTAATGTAATACTTTCCAGAAGTCAGGAAATATTTTAGAATGCAAATAATGAATATAATGGTAAAAAACAAATATTTTCATACTAAAATTTTCAAATTTTACAAAGTTAAACCACGAATTTTTTTTTGGAAATAATAATTTAACATGCATAGAAAATCGTTTTTATAACTTCATGTTTTTCATAGGGAATAGATAAATATTTATTATGAAGATTTCATGTAAAAGTTGAGATACAAATAACTACATTCTAAGTTCTAATAATTCTAACAATTCTACCACACATTTTTTTCAGGAAAACTGACAATTTTGAAGGTTCTATAGTCTTTGACATCATTATTTCGTTTTAGCCACTCTTTTTATTCAAACTTATTACACTTGATTCTTTCAAATTAGAATGTTTTTGTTTTTTTCTTTTTCTGCGTTTGGATATATTAAAATAATACAAGGTGCCACCAACAAGTAGTGAGTGAATATTAACGTCGCACTGTTCAGCTACACGAGGGCTTTTGGCGATGGACCTCGTCATTTTGAGCCATGGTCAAGTGACGAGGGCGACACCTGAGCTGGCATCCCCACCACACCAACGGAAGGACGTTTGAAATCTCGACAGATTTAACGTGCATTGCGCACCTACACGGTGAGTCTTTAGTGGTACTGGGCTCGTATTCGTGACATGCCAGCCACAATCCGATACCTTGACCACTAGGCTACCACGGCCCCACCAACAAGTAGGATAAACTGTCAAGAAAATGCTACATTAGCAAAAGGTTTCAAAAATAGTATGGACTCAGAGCCTGCGTGTCATGTTCAATACCTAGTGCCACTGAAGACCCACAGTGTAGAGTGACTGATGCACGTTAAATCTATCGTGTTAAAGGTCGAGGTGTGGTGGGAAACTTCGGAGAGGGGGTGCCATCTCAAGTGCAGTCGTCGTCACTTGACCAGGGTTCGAAATGACAAATAACATCGCTATAACCATGTTATTTTAGAGCGCGACGTTAGTAAAAATCGGAAACCTATGGAAAACTCTTCCTTCCAAACATTTCTATTCGCAAAAAACAGAAGGGTGAAGGAAATTTCGAAGAATACAGTTGCAGCAAATTACAACAGCAGAAGAAGAATACGATGTAAAAGCTCCGAGCCATTAGTTGTTTTTGCCAACATTTCAGACGCGCCCAAGATGTTACCAACTTAAACAGAACTTAACTAAAGAGCTTAAGTAGAATTTGACTAAGTTATATAATTTGTATTAACTTATTATTATATAGTTTGTATTATTTATATTAACTCCTATATTCAGAGCTTAAGCCGGAACAGAGGGAGAATATTTTCAGAAGTTTTCAAACCTTATATGAATGTTGTCCTAAGTATATTGTATCAGGTGGAAAGCACTTCGAAGGAAAGTAACGCTTTTTTTTATGCACATATTCAATAATGTAACACTTCTGTGATTATCTGCAGGAACTTCTGCCTTTACACTTCCACACTACGCAAAACTAATGACTTTTGAGTTTTGACGGATTGAACGTGCACCAACCTTTCTAAATGGCATCAGAAAGCGAATCCACGCACTCGTGATCATAACCACTCAAATACCACGGTCACTATTCACCAGTCAGGCCTTTCATAATAGAATTCATGAATTCAAAATTCTGCACGATTTAAATCAGTGATTCCCAAAGTGGTCTATATAGAACCCTAGGGGTCTGTGGCGACCTGAAAGGGGTCCACGTCAACGAAAAAATAATTTAGGGGTCCATGAGGCGTGAATGGAGGTATATGAGGGTGGCTCTCATTAAACAAAATCATGATTTTAGTTTTAAAAGAAAATTTAGTCACTTGGAAACCAGATTTTATCTATTTAATAGAGATTTTATCTATTTAATTTTTAATAAGGTTAATTTGTAATCACAAAGTGACAGCATAAATTTTATTAAAAACAAAGACCATGTCCACAATTTTGCCTTTAAAAAGACATACCTGTCATTTATTACGAATTATGGAATATCGTATAAAAAATTTTAATTACTTTTTCTGCGCGGTTGTCTAGGAGTTTCAGCGTGGTTGCCAATCTCCAAAACAAAAAAAAGAAGGGGAGGGGGAATAAGCTCTGGATACTACTAACCGAGGACATTTAGTGTTAAACCTGACACAATTGATTCCAAATGTTGAAAATTTGTTATTGAAGCACCTGATTTATTCCTCTCTTTTAAAGTATTTGTTTGTCGCTCATTTATTTTATGTATTATATAAATTTTAATTTAATTAACATGTTTTTCTTAAGTTTTAAACATCATACTTCACTTCAGTTAGAAGTTTAAATCGTTTAAAGTACGTAAGTAGATCAAAACCAGCTGTTAAAAAAAGACATTTAAATTGGTAAATTTGCAAAAATTCCATATTAGGTAAGCAGCGGTCTACCCCAAACCGAAAAACATGGCAAGGGGGCTACGAGATAAAAATGTTTGGGAACCTCTCTGATTTAAATGGACATGGTTGTGTTTTAATTAAGATCTATCTAAAAATATAAGAGGTAATTTATGTGACATCTAAGCTCCCATCTAATTTTTCTACCTTCCACATCGCACCATGTGAGGTTTTTGAAGACTTGTTACTTTTAACGTATTTTAATGCATGCAATACTCTTTGGAAAAGCACAAGCTTCAATCAGTAATTACTACGTCAATTCATTTTAAATATATGAAAATTTATAGAGCCACACAGAATATGCAAAACAAGGATAATTTTGTATTCCTCAATCTCAATTTTTAATAAAAATTATTCTGATGATATACATATGTGTGTGTTTTAATTTTAAGTATTGAATCATTAATTATTTTAGTTAATTTACCTCATTGAAATGATTTATTAACTCATTGAAATAATTTATTAACTCATTGAAATAATTTATTAACTCATTGAAATAATTTATTA
>BMAV01005949.1:127529-142800 GCA_019973955.1 Trichonephila inaurata madagascariensis
TATTAACTCATTGAAATAATTTATTAACTCATTGAAATAATTTATTACCTCATCGCAAATAATTTTAAAGTACTTGTGTAGCTTTAGTACTTTATTTGGTCCTTAAGCCGTCTCTTTTCACTTGGCATCCTTGAGAGTGAAAACGCGCCAAGCAATTTTTTATGGCCGAGAATTGGCATTGTTTTCATTGCTTTTGTCTTTTCCGTTCCATTGTAATCGAATGGAATTGATAGAATGTACGAGACATTTTTCACATTTGGCCTTCCCGGTATGGCCTGGAACATTTTGTGTGAGCCCTCCTATAATACTCTAGAATAAACTCTTTCCATTTTTAGGATCTTGTTTTATTGTTAGTAACTTTTGCGCTATAAAAGTCTGAAATCTTAAACTTTTCACAATTTTAGGTTAAATATATATACTTGTCTTAAATTCTTGTTAAATTGAATACAATTTACATGGCATAATTTTTACAATTACAATTTGTGCTTCTTTAAATGCCTAAATGGGAATAAATGAAACAATAGAACAACAGAATTTAAAATAAATGCAACATCGTTTTCATTATGGAACCAATAGTTTGTGTTGGAAACTGTTTACATATATGGTTTATTGAATACATCCCAGTCCCTTTAAAATACAAATAATATCACGACCTATTTTGTTTGAAATTTAAAATATTTGCTACTAAACTGTCGCTTAAAAACTAAATAAAATAAGTTAGATAAAATACAAGATCTCACAGTACTTGATATTGAGAATGGATTTATGTGTTTAATAATTTATTTTCTTTTATTTGTATTTCATAACGCAGACAATATTTGTTTTTAAACAAGTAATATAAAAAAAATTTAAGTCACTTCCTACTTTGAATGGATGAACAGAAAGTATTTTATTAACGATGAAAATTTGAATAAGATATACATATATATATATATATATAAGGGGAGAGAGTGAACTAATAGTAGGAATTGACAAAAAGAGCATGATTTTTGCAGTGTTGTAACAATGCAAACTCGGTTTGGCTAGTTTGGCTGAAAAACATGTTTTCGATGCCAACTTTTATCTTTGTTTTAACAGTTACATTGTTACAACAATAGAGACGAATCTAAGTTGGCGTCAAAAACCAGTAATTAACTTAACTAAATTTAATTAATGAATTAATATTTTAAAAAAACTGTATTAACATCAAGTGTCATCCCCTACAAGTTTAAAAAATGTATTTGAATTTGATTGAATGAATAGAAAGTATTTTAAGAACGATTGAAAATTTGAACAAGATAAATAAATATATAGAGAGAGAGTGAGCTAATAGAGTAGGAATTGAAAAATACGATTGAATTGTTTATTTATTTTTTATTTTATTTATTTTTTGGCGGAATGTGGCAACAAAAAAGAATTTCGCTTGATTTGCAATTCTGTATTTATTTTGAGTTATTTGTTTTAAAAATATGAAATGAAATAATGAGGAAATTATAAGTAAAAATATTTTTACATTATAATAAAATTTACTTTTTTAGAAAATAATATCCTTTATAAGATAATTTGAATGTAAATATCTAAATTATTTTACAATCTTTTAATTAAAAAAAAAACTGCTTCATTTCGATTCAAAGTTTCAAGATCCATTTGCTGGTATTTGCTTAAAAATTTTCCCTGTTGGGGGTTGTCCCTCAAGGGGATATTCTTTGAGTTTTTACATCCAAATGCTTTGAAAATAATAAAAATCTTTATTTTTTTAAAAAAAAAAACTATAATAAATGTCAACATTTTTTTCACTACTGCATGATATAGTAGAAGAATTATTTTGCTCATAAATCTTAGCTTGTTGGTTTTTTTCTTCTTACAGAAAACGGCGGACTTCAAGAAAAACAAGACTTGATCACAGAATTCTTACTTCTGAGAGAGATTTCTCATCCAAATGTTATTCAGCTCTTAGGAGCGTCCACGGAGAAAAGTGAGTTGTCTTGCTGTTCTCTCTAAGTTTTCAGACATCGTTTTTACAAGCAATTTTCATTCACATTTCTCGGAAGACATGTCTGAAAGCTAAAATGGCGATTTTTTTTTTGCCTTCCTTTTAACATAAGTACTACAACTGAATATAATAGACCTTTTAGGAGACGGTTTTTAGTTTGTTAGCCGTTATCTTTAATTTATTTCTTAATTTGGAATAGAAGCGGTCAACTAAAATTAGTTTTAGAATATTTAAAGTAAAATCTTTGTTCTATATTCCTTTCTCTATCCGTATAAAGTAACAGTTATTTTTTTTTTATTTTGTTTAATTCAGTTGTTATTAATATAAAGAGTTGCTAATGTAAATATTTTATAAATGATTCATAAAAATATTGGTAAATATTAGTATTTATTTCATGAGTAAGAATTTCTGTCGAACTTTTATGTATATTAAGATTTCTTTGAATTATTGTTCGAATTTTCTGATCAGTTTGTTGGAATCGCATCCAGATGATTGCAATTTTTTTCCACTTATTCCCTTAATTTTTTAGTCAAATCATTATTATTTACAGCTTTTTTTCAAATTTTGTCTAAATACTGACTAAACAAATTTTGCTTTGTAATGTCTGAATGTGATAATGTTTTTACGCTTTAAATTTTTCGGGTCTTAAACATAAATTAAATCGTAAAATGAATTCTCAACAGAAGCGTATTTTATCCAATGCTAGTTGAAAGTAATGCATAAATGAATATCGTTAAAAGCACTGTACTTAATATACCTCATTCTGTAAAAGTACTGTAAAAAACATGTTATTCTGAGGATAGCTTAAATTCTTAGGTAAAAATTTTGCTTTTAATTATCTGCATTGTGTGTGTGGTTGAATTTCTCATTAATAATTCCGAAATTTTACTTTAAATTTGCTTACAAAAAACATGTATTTAGGTAAATCTATTGAAAATAGAACTTCTTAAAAAATTGGTACTTACGTATTATATCGTCGACCAATTTCATCAAATCTAAAGGTGTCGTCAAATGGCGCGATATGGCAGACCATTAGTGGAAACCGTTTACATGCATGTTCGAACTCAATAATAACAGTAACAGCATTGGGTGATATTTTTGAATTAGTGTCTCTTCTTGATTTGGCGAAATTAGCCGACGGTATAATACGTGAGTACCAAAAAATTATATCCAGTATTGTAATGTTATGGTTTGATATTTATAGTGCTTTCATTTATCAATCGTGTATGGAGCACTCATTTATTTATATAAATATTTGATTCAAGCTGATAGCTGAACTTATATACTTCAAATTCATACTTTCAGAAATTATAATTACATTTTTCATTGTTCGAAGAATTTTAAATGAAAAATTTCCCGAATAGGAAGATGAAATGAAAATTTCTGGTCACAGTAATTTATTAATACATAACTATTAAAATATTTTTTAAACTGCATGATGATCTTAAGTTGTTATGATGTTCTTGGTATTTAATTAGAAATTAGAGATGTCCAAATTATTCTGAAGAATTCTGCATTTCAGTCTTCTCAGTTGATTCCCATGTTGAAATTTTCAATCTAACCCTAATAATACTTTCAAGAACGTTCGTAATTCTGTTATTCTTAATTCTTCTAGGTGGTCAATTTTACCTTATCGTTGAATTTGCCGAAATGGGTTCCTTGAGAAACTATTTGCGCAGGAGGCGTCGTCACAACAATTGCTGTAAATACAATGCCACGTACGGAATCGAACTTCCAGGTCCTAATGAAGCACCTAAAGATTACTACCAATTCCCATGTGAGCGATCACGATATGAACCGCACCACAGCTATTTCCACAAAGAACAGCTTTCATTTGCTTGGCAAATTGCCAAAGGAATGGCATACTTATCAGATATGAAGGTACTTAGCTATCTTTTGGATATTCTTTAGCTGAATGGTTTATTTGGTTATCAGGGCCCTTTCACACGAGTCAACTTGTGCCACACATAACAGACAGTCGGAAGCTCGTAGTAATCACTAGGTTCCTTTCACAAGTGGTCAACTAGCACTCTCTGTTGATCCACTTTCCTCAAGCTCTCAAAAACCACGTTCTCCTCCCCACTAGTTGACTCAACCGAAAGGATGTTGGAGAAGCTACACTCTTCACACATGGCTACTTTTGTATTGAAAATGGAGGAAGGAGTTTATTACTATTGTACTCATTGGGATAATGAGTACAGTATTTCCGTTTTAATTAATTTTGGAGCCACGTGTGAAAGTAATTATCTCCCCTCTTTATACTACAAGAGTGGTGACAGAAAATGAGTTGACTGGCACACAGTTACATCGTGTGAAACCGGCTTATAGCTCATAATTTATGCGAACACACATCAAAGTTTGTGATTCTTTTTCGATCCAACCATTCTTTTTCGATTCTTTTTTGACCCAATAATCGAAAAGTAAAATATTTATCAAATAATCTTTCAAAGGACTAGTCACATCCTAACCTAGGTATGGACAAACTACGTCCCGCGGGCCAACTTCGGCCCACCGAAAGGTTCTATTCGCGGACCGCGGATAGAATTTTCATTTGCAGGTTCGAGACAAATTAAAAGAAATATATTTATATATTACATAGCCATCTTCTTTTCTACTTAGTTTAAATATTATTTTTTTTTTACCCTTTCAATCAATTTATCTGGCCCCATCTCAAAGTTTTTAAACTATAACTTAATCTGTTTGTTGAGCAGCTAGCTGGGAACGTCTTGTCTCATTTTTCGAGTTAAATTCAATACTCTCTCAATAAATGAATAGCTTAAGAATTATGAAGATGGCTTGAAAAAGCTGCATTTTGAGTTCGAACACAGATTTCCAATGCCATTTAAACATAATTGGATATTTTTACCATATCTTTCAACGTAAATTGTGAAGCAGCGAGTTCAGATTTTCAGCTTGAATTAATTCAGTTAGAATGTAACAATCATCTCAAACAGTTGTTTCTTAATATTCCAAAGTTAAAGTATTACAAATCATTATCGAAAGTAAATTTCCCTAATTAAATATCTCACGCCCAAAGAATCAGTGATATGTTTGCTTCATCTTATATATGTGAACTATATATACATAGTGCTTTTAACTATGAACCTGAGAAAGAATTATTTCAGAAGTTGACTGACAGATGAACATTTAGCCTCGTTCCTTAGAATCAGTGCATCTCATTTCGAACCTCAATGAAAGGAACTTTTAGAAATAAAATCACAATTTCATTCATCTCATTAACATACTTAAATTCTAATACTTGTAAATTGTTTTTAAAATTTTAGAAAAATTTATCTTAGACCACCTATTTTTGTCCTGCGACCGAAAAAATTTGCCCATCCCTGTCCTGACCTTATTCTTTAAAAATATTCTCTTTTGTACACATAAGTAAACAGAGGCAAATGCTCCAAATTAGAGATTGAATTATGTTATTTCATTTTTTGGTTCATAGAACGACAATTGTTTTGTAACAAATCTGGAATCTGACAAAACTATATCACGCCTCAGTGTACACACCAAAAGAAAGTGACAAATAAAATATTTGTATCTCTGAAATATCTCAAAATGGGTTCGATGCTTTAGAAGCATAAAATGACCATAGTATCAAATGACACATGCCATATCTTTTCTGCCAAAATAGATTCCATCATTCAAAAAGTGTTTGATATTTCATGTATTCTATCCAGCACATGCATCAATATTTCATTTTTTTAGTTTAGACATTTAGTATCATCATTCATCCAATAAGAGACATTTTTCTGAAATATCTTTTCTTATTTCTTTTGATTTCCAATCACACTTTGACAATATAAGAAGAATGTGTCACTTTTCTTAATGATTATGGTTAATGTGATGTTTTCCTTTGATCCATTAATCTTTTTTTCTTTAAATCTGCAAAAGCAGAAGCGTGGCAAAAGTTCTACAAGAAAACTCAGACATCAAAATAAAGTTTCAAGTGTGATATATGATGGTATAAACATGATTTTTCAAAAAATATGGCTGTCTTTAAAAAAATGTCGAATATAAAATTCCAAAAATGAATAATATTCATTAATATCCAACTGTCAAGTCTATAAATTACTGACACTTTGGATTCCAAGTATACAATTAATTTTCTTAGAAAAAAAAAGAATACTGGAAGTAAAATAAAATAATTGTACACATCATAGTTTTCCATCAAAAAAAGATATTTTAAAAAGACTTTAAAAAAAAAGATTTTTTTTATCTTTTTTTTTTTTTAAGTTGCCATAAAAGGCAGCATAACTCTTCTATGCACTTCCATTTTTTATCACAAAATAAAAATTATAGTTCGTAAATCCATCATCACAAGAACATACAAATCTATCTATACTAATAATTAAATAGGCACCTTTATATGCCTCTATAAACAAAAAATTCGTTGTAGTTAAACGATTTATCAAGTGAACAGAGTCATATATTACGAATCCAATATTTCATATTAGATCAATATTATCAAATATTACGATATTGTTAGTGGTTGATCAGTTTTCAAAAATACACACACACAGAAAAAGTTCACTTAAGTAACACGTGGGCTCAGTCGAAATAAACAGTAATTTATTGCAAAACTCTATAGTAATCTACAACAGCACGGATTAAAAAAATACATATTGAAAAACAACAATACAAAATCCATACTTACAGTATCCCATGACGCCAATGAAACGCAGTTTCTCTGAAGCTTTGACTCCAATATTGCATCCCTGCATAATCCTTGTATTGGCTGGAAAAAATCTTCTAGGATCAACTAAAGTTTTCTCCTCAAATAATTTTTCTGAATCCATCTGTATTTTTCTAATTTTTTTTTTACTGCCAAATTTGGCGTTTAGATTTTTCGTTAAGCTCACTCCACAGTATAATTGAAGAATATTTTCTCTTGACCTAAAAACGGTCTTCCCAGTAATAGTACTCTTAATACAGAGAAGCCGACCTTTTCATAATACTATGATGATTAAATTATGAACAAAAAGGTTACGTAAAACTGACCCAACGACCTAAATTGCATTATTACAATTAAAACAATTGCATTCTAATGAACATTCAGATCTTTTTGTGGCGGTTTTAAATATTAAAAAGCTTTTTAAAACTCTTTTAATGGAAATCAAAGTACTTTTTCAAATGTTATAAATAAATCTTTTGCAAAATTTCTAGTAAAAAGAAAAAAAAAACATTTACATTTTGGATTTACTGGAAAACAAATGAATCATTCAGAAATGTAGCTATGTAGAAAGATGTATTGTTTTCTTAAGAAGATAAATGTTCTTCAAAATAAGCTTGTAAGAAGAAAATAGATTGTTCCTTAAAGTCAACCCTAATTATGCTGATGGATTTACAATTCAAATTTACGTACAGTGCAGAAAAATTCCGTTCAAAAAATGTGAATGATGATAAAACATACGACTAAGTAAACAAAACTGAAAAGCTCGGGAAAACCTCTTTCAAATGTTATATTTGTATTTGGTTCAGAATATTTATTTAAATATATATATCAGAGCGAATATTTATTAACATTTTTTTTTTATTTATTTATTTAAGCATTTTGCCAAATATTTACATTTGTGTTCTCTTTTCCAGTTGGTTCATCGAGACTTGGCAGCCAGAAACATTTTGTTAGCCAAACAGAAAGTGGTTAAAATTTCTGATTTTGGATTATCTCGAGACATCTACGAAGGAGATGCTTATCTTAAAAGAACCAAAGTAAGTTTCGTTACTGAATATTTTCTTAATGTTTTATCTAGCGATACATGAAAATGTGAATTATTTTTACCATTGTTTTCATTTATCTGCATTTTTATCTTTCTTTAGGACGCGCTTCAGTCATTTTATTAAGGACTTTTTATTATAACAGTACGGTTTTTAATAAGGATTGCTTCAGAAAACCTTTTTACTACAGTATTACAATTAAATTATTCTTTTTGATTCGAAATATGCACAAATCATTGAATAAAAATGCAAGAAAATCATCAGATGGACCATATTTAACATAGAAAATTATATGTATTGTTACGTATAGAGATCCGAGGTTAGAGGATTTTATACAAATCAGTCACAAAGAACAAGACAGTTCTATAAGAGCGATGACAATGCATTGTCGGAAGTCCAATCCTTGAAATACGGAATTCAGCAGCAATATTCGCAGAATAAATCTCAGAAGGACTCAGCAGCACTCAGATACACAATTATCAGTGTCTAAATTACACGTATGTGAAAGATTATTCACAAGCACACGCTCGTTCAACAGGCAAAGTAATCTCTAATCGCTTCAACGCTCAAGGCAAGCCTTCTAGTCGCTACTCAAAAAGCAATACTAACTAATCGCTGGTCAAAACCATACTAATTCAGCTCGGCTAGTATTTCCCTTTTTATATCCATCGTGGATCTTTCAAGAAAGATCCGCTTCCGTCATTGATCGTGAAATTAGTGTATTTCTCCACTAATTTCCAGAAGAATTCAGAGGGTCCCAAACTCACCAACATGGTCGCTAAGTCACCAAAAATGATACCAACTTGATTCTGTCACCAAGATTTCGCCAATTCCTCATTGAATCACCATTATCACGTTGCTTGTGAATATTACAATTTTAACATAAATTGAATATATAACATAGGGTAATATAAATGCATTACACATCCAAATAAAGATTATTTACACTATTTTACACAAAATTCGTAACAATATATATGGAACTAATAGATCTATAGACATGAATTTTAACAAGCATGTTCATTTTGCTTAGAGATCCGTTAAGAATAATTTTTACGGAAATAGACTATAAGTAGTTTAAACGAGGGAGGAGGCGTTATCAATACAAAGAAGTCCTGTTTTTCAAACGTTAGGTTTAGCCGCTAATATATTGTTCAGTAGAGATTCTTTAAAAAATGGATTTTTAAGAAATTGACTCCCAAGGGGGCTAAGGACGAGTTGTAAGTAAAAAAATACTCCCTTTTTTTTAACTACTATACCTACAAACTTTAAATTTGGTAAGTATGTATCTTTTGTTGAGTAGAGATCCGCTAAAAATGTTTTTTTACGGAAATGATGGACTTTCTAAAGAGGGGGGGGGGGGTTTTGGGGCGTTGTAGGTAAAAACTATTTTTGAATTATTAAACCTGTCGACTATAAATTAGCCAAGTATGCTTCTTTTTCTGAATAGCAAAATGGGTTTTCCGGAAATCGACTTCCAGGGGTAGTTTATAGGACCTAAAATAAATTTTTACTTTCATTTTAGAAATTCAAATTCTAGCTTTATTTTATTATTATTATTTATTTTTTTATTCATTCATTTATCTTGGTGGAATTTTCAATCGTTAATAAAATACATTTTAAAGCGCTCAATTGAGCTTAAAATTTTATATGTATGATCATTTTGGGTGGCAATACAATAATTTAATTATAATTAATAAAAATTAATTGATTAAAACTAATTATTTAAAGAATTACAAATACACACAGACACGTTGGTATCATTTTTGGCGACCTAACGACCCTTTTGGCGACTTGTTGTGTCAAAACTTGAAAAGATTTTTTTTCTCACGTTTTAAAGCATTCAGTTCAACTGAAATTTTATACACATGGTTGTTTTGGATGACAATACGATACTTTAATGATAATTAATAAAAATTAATGACCACTTAATGTTGTGATTCTGTCCTATGTATATATATATATTTATATTAATTGTAACTAACTAATAAAAAGTAGCTAAAATAAAATTTTTCTTTGTTGATCTCAGTAGGAATTGACTTAAAAGTTTTTTTATATTACTTGTTTTTAAGTTAAGAACTATAAGAAGAGACTTTTCTGTACGATCGAAAGCTTAATGCTTGGACTTAGATATCTCAATAACTTAAAAATTGTACATAATCATACAACATCATGAAATACCTAGCAAAGCTGAAGAGTAATAGCTAGTTCGCAATAAATCTTATCACGTGAAAGATAATTATTTACATTTTTCTCAATGCTCATTTCATCTCTGAATATTTCAGGGAAGAGTTCCAGTGAAATGGATGGCTATTGAATCACTGGAGGATCAAATCTATACATCAAGGAGTGACGTGTAAGAATTTTATTTTACTACAAATTCATGCCATTTCATTTATTTATTAAATTCTGTCTTATTCTTTATATTATTAACATTAAATTACGTTAATTAAACACATGTTTAGAAAGTTCACTCAATTAATCAAGAAAATACAATTAAATTTTGAACGTTCACTTGATATAATAATTAGAAATTATAATAACCTTCATTATAATACTACCTAACCACTTGAAAAATAATCTGAGGCAAAGGTTCAATTAAGAATTGCGTCAAGATTATAAATTACCTCTGATACCACAGAACGGATGCGTTCTATTTTGAATCGTATCTTTCGAAATAAACTTTATTAAGGTACATTATTCGTTAAATTAGTTTAATATAATGAATAATCAGGCCTTAAGGTATCAAATCTATGCCTTTGTTAAATAATTAATCGTCCTCGGCCTTATAGTTTATTTGACTTGAAGCGACATTCATTGTATAAAGGAGTGCTTTTACTCTCTGGGGTTTTATAAATTATTAATGATCTTTATTCGATGGAAATTTAAAAGTAAATAGAGATTACAAAATAGTTGGTTTGGTTTCTGTCTTAAAATAAATAATGTCAAATAAATATATTCACCTTTTTTACCCATCTTTATTTTTAATTTTTTTTTATAATAAGAGTTATAAGCACCGGCGTAGCTAGTCTTCAGTGGGCCCTGTATCAAAATTTTTGGGGGGTTCTTTTTCGAAACCCTATAACATTTTACGATTTTTCCTTATAAATGTTGGAGTGCTTGTAGCTGGGATATATCGTAGCTAGTCTTGAGAAGGCCCTGAATCAAAATTTTGTAGAAGCCTTTTGGAGGGAGGAGGCTTAACATTTTAATATTTTTTGCTTAAACATTTTGAGGGCCCTGAAGCTTAAGGGCTGCGTATCATTGATACGACGGTAGCTACGCCCCTGGGTATAAGTAAATCTTTTGGAATGAGAATTTTTTTAAAAAAAATCTTAAAAGTGCATTACAATATAATTTTGTAAGAAATAATTTTAACTTTTGGTTGAACAACAATGAAGTGAAAAAAATTTTACTACCAAATAATTGCACTAAATGTACATGAACTTGACAAATATTTTCTTTTCATACGTTTAATAAAGCATTTTTCGTTATAATTTTTTTATCAATAACATTTTTTATCAGGTAAGACTTCTTAGCAAATAAATACTGCGTATATCAATACGAATACTATTTCATTTATTATTGAATCTTTTGCTTTTATGCAGCTTTTTTCTTAAAAATCTTTTCGGACACTTTTTAAAAAAATATTTACAAAAAATTTATAAGGAACATATCTTACAAAATAATATTACCTAGATCTATATTTTCAAATATTTAAATGTGCTATTTTTAAGTCAACAATATCTAATAATCTTCAACCCAAACAGTTTTCAACATTTTTATTTTGCATAGTGCTTTTACAAATCTTAGGGTGTTACATAATTTATTGTTTATTGCTCCGTAGAGAAATAAAGCAGATCCCATAAAATTTTGGATATTTTTTTCGATATTCGTTAACACCTAGGTTCAGAAAAATAGTTTTACTGCCATTTTAAATGCAGTTTTCGATTCCACATTCGTTTTTTATTTATTGGAAACACAGACTGGATTTTTTTCGATTATAAAAGTGTTCGTGTAATAACCGTGAATAGGAAAACATAAAAGCACCTTTAAAAACCTTTCAGAAATCATTTTTTGAATTTTGCATATTAACACAATAAATATTTTTTTGATAAAAAAAATGTTCAGAAAATTAATTATTTTATTAACTTAATTTTTTGGAATTATTTAATGAAACACTCAAAGCTCTAATTAAAACAGTACACTAAGATGCAATCATGAGTTAATCAAAAAAATTTGAATTTAATACATTTAATGACTATTTAATAAAGATTTGTATGATAAGTCTGCGATTTTTGTGGTTACTTAAAAGTGAATATTAATGTACTTTTTTAAGAATATGCTGTTTTCAAGTATATTAGTGTTATTTATATCTAAATATCGTTGCCCATCCGGTATAGTGGTTAGCGACACTAACTGATGTGCCATAGGGCCGATTCGAATCCCGGAAAAGGCATGGATGTTTGTAAGTGTATAGTGCCTTCGCGGCATGGGGATACTCTAAGCAGCCGTTGAGTAGCAAGTCTTCTCGTGAGATTGGTGGAAGGGGAAGAGAGGTGGGAGGCCCCTTACCAACCCTAGAGTGTTCAACCTCAAAATTGGGGTGGAACCAAACCCAAACTTACTGTCATCTGTATGGGGCTCAAAGCTACGGATAACGACAGGTGTACATCTAGCCCTTTGCCACGGACTTTGGTCTGACATCATCGGACAGGTGACATTAGTAACTACAACATTTAAATATTTAATTTAAATTATTTGATTTAAGGTATTAAATATTATTCATATTACTTTTACGATCCTGAAAATACAGTTAAAATGAAACAATCTAAGACAACAAAAACAGAAAACTTTTTTTTTTGATAAAATTGAATAATTTTCTGAACAAACACTTTTTGTGAGAAAACGAAGGATGTTAATAAAACTTGAAATTTTAAAGTATCAAAACTGAAAAATAAATCTTATTTTTATTTTTTACACAATTGTATTTATTTATTAAACTATAAAATTCTGTAAATGCAATGTGTGATACAAAAAAGAAAAAAGATTGCATTCTAAAAATACCATTACACATTGCATTCTAAAAATACCATTACACATAAAAGATTTAGGAATCTGAATTTGTATTTCTTTTTCAAAAAAGGAGTTTTATTTCCAAATGGTTGAATAAAGAAGAGTTCTGTTATTTATTTAATTTCTGAAAACTCGAAAATGCTATAAAAATTTCTCTTCGAAGAGGATCAGTTAAGTGTTAATAAGTTTCTACGTACTTTCTGTTTTCAGAAGTGGATTTATCTTGAAATTGCGTTTTTTATGCTTCGGAGTAATATTATTAAATTATTAATGAGAAAAAGATGTATTATTATAATTCTTGGAAATTGTGTGTAAAGTAAAAAATGTTCAAAGGATATGAAGGTGTGTTCCCCCCCCCCCTCTTTCTTGCAGTGAAATAAACTTATAGAGCTTAGAAAGTAGGAAACAAGAATATATTTTGATATTGCTTTAACAATTTTTACTAAGTTGCTTATTATTTGGAAAATATCCTCTTTTCGCAATATATATAAAAAATAAAAATTGCATTTTAGGGAGATTTTTAAGAATCACAAAAAGAATTTTCACAGAATTACTTTATATTTTAGAGTAGTAATTACATTTTCCGAAACATCACTGACATGTTTTTGCAAATAGAACTTTATTGAATGGTCCCAGATGTCCCAGAATTTTATTTAATGGCTTACAGATTCTAAATTATGATTTATACTTAATCTCTACTGGCTACCAAACCGCGTAAGGTTTTCAAAAAGTAAGGTAACAAGAGTTCTGGCGTGTGTGCAAATTACTCGTAAAAATAAAATTAGTTCTGAAGATAATGAAGACGATTATAACATTCAAACGATACTTGTAGAGAGAAAGCTGTTTCTCCACAGTTACATGACTAAATCTCAGTTAGAAAATGGCTGCATTGATGGAAACATGGTCCGAAATAAGGACACGGTTTTTATGCTTAAAGAAAAATTATCCAGCTGAAATTCACTGGCAACTGGTACAAGTGTGTAAGGTTCTCAAACCTCTGATTTCCTGCAACCCCACGATATCTGAAACTATTTGAATCACCACACATTCGTCACTCTCATATTTTGCCTATTAACCACACCTGCATCCCACCAGTTTCAATCTCTACGCCTGTCTGGTAATCTCGTTCTCGAATCCCAATCCTGTCTTCCAACATTATTGATTGGACCCCAGGTTCCTCTGCCCCCGTGCTTTTCCTTTTGCGACTAATTGCAAAAGTTGGGCCTTAGTAGTGGGGTTCCTCAGTTCCCCGTTATCAATTACCTGAGGAGCAAAACGCATAATAATATGATCTAACAATTTTTTTTCTCTGTCATCTCTAACTGCAGAGTTTTCTGAATTTTTAGTAAATTATAAACAAAATCCGACGCAGCTCGACATCTAACTTGGTGCGATCAAAAAAACCGTGCCTTAAATTCAGATCTATTTCGAACAACCAGAAAGTTCTCTGTTAACGTCTCCTTTAATTGTGCAAAATCCGTTGCAGTGTCACTCACATACGCATATCCTATCACCTCAAACCAATCTTGCGCCCTTCCTAAGAAATGAGCCTTCAAGTAGGCACAAGCATAATTTGCGGGTATCTCGTAGTATGCTATATTGTTATCAATAATATTTAAAAATTCCATCACATTTCCTGATCCGGAAAAAAAAATTTCAGGCAAGATCCTAAAATTAGATCAGACTCCTTTCTCGGGGTTGGGGTAAGCTAGACGCCAATGTAAGGTTCTCGAACCTCTGATTGCATGCACCCCCATGATACCTAAAACCATTCGATTCCCCATTCGTCATTTGCATATCGTTCTGCCTATTTACCACAAGTGTTATGTAACGAAAATAAATGTGGTTTATAGGTGCACGGAGTTTGCAAAAGGCAGAACAGATGCGCGAGATGAAGATGATCGTTTTGGGTGGGATGTACACCTTCCTTACAATGCCGACCTAGAACGAAGTTATTTCCATCTCTTCGTACCTTTAAGGTATCCGACTATGTTCGGAACCGCGATTTTGCAAAAGCGTGTAAATGGATAATATTTATGATATTTAGTATCACTTAGATTAGAATACATGTATAAAATTGTTTTCAGGACATTATGACAAAAAAAAATTATTTAAATACAATATTTTGGCAAAAAATGAACTTAGAATAATTTTTTTTTCCAAATGTTCTCCTTTTGTGAAAAATGCTTCTATTATATATATAATAATATTTTGCCTGCCTATAGCTCAGACCTCTTTACAGAGGCTCAACTAGAATTTTTGAAATATATAACTTAAAAGTGGGTTTATCCACATTTTACGACAACAGAGGGGGAACAATTTTAAGAAAAAAACGCCAATAATTATTTAAATGGGTGGTAACTGAAAATAATGTGAATTTTTCAAAATTTCTAGTTGAGCCTCTGTAGAGAGGTCTAAGCTATATAGAGGCAAAATATTATTATAATAGAAGCATTTTTCACAAAAGGAGAACATTTGGAAAAAAGATTATTCTAAGTT
>BMAV01005949.1:157800-180431 GCA_019973955.1 Trichonephila inaurata madagascariensis
AGTCCACTCCAAACTAGCTACGCCAGTAGGGTGCCGAAACAGCTTCAGTGATTAATTTAATTGTAGAGGAGCGCCAAGAACGAAATTTAGGGAAAAGAGAACAAATCAATAGAACTACGTAATACATGTAAATTACAGTTTTACAATTTGAGAAATGAGTATGAACAGTTGTATAATTTGTATAATGAGGGGTAGTCCGCCGTTAATAGGACGGGAGGGGAGAGGGGATAAACATTTTTTGCATTCAGAATTGAATTTGTGTGTGTTACGTATATATATAACAGTTTCGTTTTGTGACATTTCTATGAGAATCAGATTTCATATCTCAGTGAATTGAACGTAATGTAATTTACCGTTATTTATTGGTTATATCAAAATTTTAATATATATTAAGTAAATTTTATTTAATTTAATTCAACCTATTTATATGACTGATTAGACGCGTGAAACCTTTTCCCTAAATATTTTTTATCATCCATCTACTTTAAAGTAAAAGAACACGTCTCAAATTTTGCCATTACCTTCGGAATTTTCATTTTATTTAACTGGATTCTTTCTCTTTGAATTGCCTTTTATTATTGCCAACAAAATACCTAGAGGATGATATTAATATATTTGCGCCATTTCAAATTAAAGTTTCTTTCTCTTATACATTGTCAATATTTCAAAAATTAGATTGCGAATTCTGGATCTTATAAGCAAAAATAAATGGAATCTTTTAAAGAAACGCTTTTCTTTTTACGAAGGTAAATGCTACTCTTGAAAAATGACATACAAATATCACAAATGTCTTATTAAATGAAGCTGAGATAAATTATTTCAAGCCTTTTTATGATATAGAATGATTAAAAAAGTTTTTTTTTTTTTCAAATTGTTGGTGGTATTCTCAATGCTAAAATATACTTAGATCAATAGAACTTCATTGTTGTGGATTTATTTAAGAATATTCTTTACATATAGTAACACAAGGTATTTCCTGGAAACTCTCGAAGATATGTCTAAAATATAATTTTTTGATTTTGAGCACTTCTGTGTGTGTGTTTCATTGAAAATATTCACTCATTCTGTAATATTTAAAAAACGAGTGAAAATTCCTATTTATTATCATTTATCTTTATTAGGATATATGTAACTCCTTTTTCTTTTTTTTCAACTTTATCCTTCCGATTAAGGTATCTGAAAACGTTGAAATGAGCGAATTCGGTC
The DNA here is from genome assembly GCA_019973955.1 of Trichonephila inaurata madagascariensis. Classification (NCBI taxonomy): domain Eukaryota; kingdom Metazoa; phylum Arthropoda; class Arachnida; order Araneae; family Nephilidae; genus Trichonephila; species Trichonephila inaurata. The sequence goes on from BMAV01005949.1 coordinate 159,007, forward strand.
AAACACATATTTTTTGTTTTTAATTTTATTGAATAGAGTTCTTCTTTTAGTTTTACAAAAGATACTGTTTTTTTCCCCTATACTGCATAAAGGCCAAGTTACAATCCATTCTATAAAATTAGAAAAACCGTAAGTGGGTCTTTCATCTACCGTACGTAGGCATTTAAATTGTTCAAAATCTATCATGGCGAGTTTGATAACTCTAAATGTTATAAATGTATTTCTATAAAATTTTTTGAACATGGTATATATATTACTTTCTAGAGAATGTACTCAAATATCTCTTATTGTATGAATATTTTAGAGAGTTACGGCCTGTTATTTAAATAATGGTCTGATAAAGCATGTCGCATATTGAATAATATTTACTCGATCAGCTCTAAAATTTTTAAATTTTAATAAAACATGACTATTTTATTCCGTTTTCTAGGTAAATGCATTTCATTTGTTTTAGTAATATTTTTATTGATTTAAGTTTATAATTTTTTTTCTAGTTGTTTTGAAGTTTTTCAAAAATATTGCTAAAATTTCATTTATAATTGTGATTTTTATAAAATTTAGATTTTTTTAAAATATTGTTTCTTAAATGTTAGTATTTATAAGTATTGAGATTCCTAAAAATGCATTAATAGTGTTTTTAGTATGCTATTTTTTGAAAAAGTACTCCAAACGTGTTCCGATATCTTAATCAAAACACAGGGGAGTGTTCTTCTGTTTGAAGAAATAATATATATTGAATAAACACGAATAAAATCTCAACAGCTAAGAATTATTTGCGTACCCTTCACAACTGCACAGTTTTGTTGAAGTAAATTCTCTCTCTCTCTCTCTGTGTCATAATGCCTGCCCAATTCGATTAAACAGTTAAGTCGTAGAACTAATTAATGTATAGAAATTAATATGAAAGGGATATGTTTTATCTTAACGAAGCATTTCCTGTGAACAAATCTAATTTTCGTTTCGAGATGCCTTGCATGAATGTATACTTTATCTCAAGGTCAGTTGAATTGTTTTCCTGAATTTTTTTTTTCTGAATATGTTTGACTGTATAAATACTTTTACAAACATTGTCTCTAATGATTTGATTTGTGAATTTTAAACGGAAGGGATGTAGCAAATGGATGTAGTCTGCGTGTTCAAAAGTACCGATTCAGACATTTCAGATTTGACAAACAGATTAAACTAGTCAATTAATTCTAACATAACAATTTGTCACTAAAGACTAATAGATTTACGTGCGATCGAAATGAATTAACTTAGACAAATGGTTTTAACAAACATTAAACTGTGGTGATGCTTTAAATACTGTCCGATAGTAATGCAGTTTGGGCTTTACTGATTTAAATCTCTTCAACTTGTCTCATTCAGAACCTTTTTGAAGTAATTGTTTAGAATGCTGTCACAATCATTAAAGTGATTGAAGAAGTTAGAGTTAGTTAAGAAGGGAGCTATTGTAAAAGAGTTAGAAACACCCATGTCCATGTACATACAGTACATATTATTTATAAAACTTCATCAAGATACGCCATTTTGTTCTTAACTCGTTCTTGGAGGGAGAAGGGTAAAATAAAAATATGTCTTCTCTCATGTATATTTTTATTTAAAAATTTTGGATAGCATAATGAGTATTCACATAAAAATGTTTTTAAATTTCTAGCTCGAATTTCATTCGCTTCATTCCCATCCTAGATTTCTTCTTTTAACCGTATACAATCTCTTACTTACTGTTTAATTTAGAACATAAAGTAATAAGACATAATATATGGTTTTAAAAAACAAAATGCGAGTGTACTACGCGTTCAATCTTAAGTAAATTCTGATTAAAAAAAAAAAAAAATGGCACCTGCGAGTATATTAATTTATAATAAAATCCTATTAAGAAATAATGTGTTGAAAACTATAATGATTTTTTCTCTTTAAAATACAGATGCAGATTGGTAATAGCCATAGAAGAGAGAGGACCTAGCGCATTTACTGGGAGTTGGTATCACTTTTTAGTGTTGCACCATATAGGTGGATACCAATTGCCACAATGTAATTTTGATGCCCAGTTTCTACCCCAGAGTGAGTCACCAAGCTTTGACGATGTCAAATTATACTAGGAATTAATTTTTACGCGAGTAACCAAGCCAAACAAGCACTCTAGAGATCTTTAACCCACCGCATAATCATACGACATGGACGCTATAAATCAGGGATGGTGAACCAATGGGGCACGTGACACAATTTTTTTTGGCAATCCACCGTTCAAAATAACTAAGTTCACTATGAAGTATTGCGAATAAATGCGAATGGCGGGTATTTGATTCCACAGACGCATTTAACGATTTGAAGAAGCTAGCTTATGCCATTTTAACCACATTTTCATCTACCTGTGCTTGTGAGTTATTATTTTCAGAGATGAATAAAGACTTCTTTAGAATCCTTTTGGCCGATGATTCCAATTAAGAATGCACTTTGCTCTAAAAGTATATAACATCTTACAATTCTAATATAGGTTATTTGTCATCTAATCTGCGACAGTAGAAGTCACGCTAATGTTACTTAAACATTTACTAACATACAGTTCAAAATGTATTTTTTCATAGTAAATAAAGAGTTTTGAGTTGTTAGCATTTAGTTTTATTAGTTTCTCAATAATCATGAGTCACAATTATTTGAAGGCACGTCTATACCTCATTAAACATTTCTTTAGAAAAAATGGCACTTTAATCTATAAAGGTTCGCCACTTATGCTATAGATTTTCTGCATAATGAAAATCCAATGACTTGGGCCGGGTTCGATCAGGCAAACTTGCTCTTACAAGGCTAAGACCCCTTACTAACTACCTCACTCAGCCTGTACTATAATAAATAAAAAGTTTACAGGTTTTTCCCCCCATCTCTCAAATAAGATAACTGGTGAAAAAATGTTTGAAGTCCTTTTAAGGTATCCGACTACGTTCGGAACCATGATTTAAAAAAGCGCATAAACGTATAATTTTCATGATATTTAGTGTCACTTAGATTAGAATACATGTATAAAATTGTTTTAAGGACATTATGACTAAAAACAATTATTTAAATACAATATTTTGGCAAAAAATTAACTTAGAATAATTTTTTTCCCAAATGTTCTCCTTTTGTAAAAAATGCTTCTATTGTATTAATATTTTGCCTGTATATAGCTCAAACCTCTGTACAGAGGCTCAACTATGAATTTTGAAAAATTCACATTATTTTCAGAGTTGCAACCATTTGAAATAATTATCGGCGTTTTTTACTTAAAATTTCTCTCTTCTGTTTTCGTAAAACATGGATAAACCGCCTTCTAACTTATGCGTTTCAAAAATTCTAGTTGAGCCTCTGTACAGAGGTCTGAGGTGAATATAGGCAAAATATTAATACAATAGAAGCATTTTTTACAAAAGGAGAACATTTGGAAAAAAGGTTATTCTAAGTTAATTTTTTGCCAAAATATTATATTTAAATATTTTTTTTTGTCATAATGTCCTTAAAATAATTTTATACATGTATTCTAATCTAAGTGACACTAAATATCATAAATATTATTCATTTACACGCCTTTTGAAAAATCACGGCTCCGAACGTAGTCGGATACCTTAATTAAAACTTTAACAAAAATTTATTTATCTCTGCCTTTTTAGCTTTAAAAAATAAACCTTCATTAATTTTTTTTTTCAACTATTTAAATTTTAAAGATTATTTTGAAAGGAGGGTGACATATTCACATGACAGAGAACTGTAACAAGTTGTCAAAAAATAGAAAATTGGGTGCTGCATTACTTTTAGTGGGAGTTTTATTCATATTCCATCATTAACATTACCTTTAATGATATATCATCTATTATTTAATAAAAGAAGCTTCATTTTGGTATTTTTGTGACACTTAACGATCTGTAATTGATGCGATTTTTAAAAGGTTTTACAGAAAATATTATGATAGTTCCACCGAGAGAGAGAGAGAATACTGCGTGGGGGACTCGAATTATGAGTTGGCCTAGACTTCAGGAAACGACACTTTCGTCCATAATGTCGTAGTGCCGCTAATCAATCATGAGACGTTAGATAACCTGCTGTGGGGATGGAGGACGACAGGTTTCATTACGGAATGATTAATTATTTTAATATGAATTTTGGGATATTAGTCCTACTAAATGATTTCCCTCATTTTGGTTAAATTTATGTCGAAGATCCAGCCTCGTAATGACTAAGACATACCTTATGAGCAATTTAAAATTTAGAGATCATAATTTATATTTAAGTATTTGAATGTGTGTGTCATTTGTTCCATTATGTAAGAATGCTTATGGATACAAATATTAATCCTTTATTGCAGGTGCAACACCTTATCCTGGAATCACGCCCCAACGACTCTACAACCTTCTGAAGGCAGGATACAGAATGACTAAACCCGAAAACTGTCCTGACGATTTGTAAGCGTGCCTTATTGCAAAACTTTAATTACAAGTGCATCTCCTGCGCTATGCTATTTTGTCACTTCTTATTATAATATGGACATTAAATACTAGCCTTATTGAAGCCTTATTGCAAAATATGAATTACCAAAAAATATCTGGCGTATAACGCGCACTTTTAACACAAAAAACACAGATCGAAAACTACGCTTTATCCGCCGGGTATTCAAGTGAGAGCTTTAAAAATAAAATAAAAAAATGAGTATAGAAAAAATTCAGACTTCTGTATGTATCGAAATACTGTTTATTTAAAAGAAATCACACACACACTCCTTATGAACTTAAATAGTTGTAGTTCTCTGAGAGTGTACTATTCTTTTTTTTTCTATACCTTCAAATAATACCTCGAATAAATGACTTGAAACCATGAGAGCATTGCATATATACATTTCAGGTTCCTTTATAAAAAAGAGGTGCGCGTTACACGACGAACATACCTAAAAATTAAAAAAAAGCACGATAGCATAGGTGCGCGTTATACGCCAGATTTTACGGTAATAACTTTAAATAAATTGAAATGGATATTTACAAAATGTAGAGACTATCTCGAGATTTAGTTTTTAGGTTTTTACATATGAAGAATTGCATATAAACTGGCTCTTACAGTCCCTGATGCAACATATATTAAGTGCAACTAATGCAGATGAAAGTAGAATCTTATTTTGGTGCACCTCTTGGTGATAAAAATTACTTGGTGCTTAAGTGACAATAAGTTCACTGAAATGGCAGCCATATAGTTTTTTATTATCTCTCTACATTCCTACTATTCCTAGGTTACATAACAGACCAAAATTTTCTAATGAAGTACTTTTAATGACATATCCCCTTGTTGGCTAAGAATTTTTTCAATACTTAACAGTAAACAAGTGAGGTTCTTACATATTATATTGCCGATTAATTTTGTCAAATCAAAAAAATATCGCAAAATTGCGTGATATACAGGCAATTGTAGATTGATTGATTGATTGAATATTAACGTCGCACTGTTTAGCTACACGAGGGCTTTTGGCGACGGACCACGTAATTTTGAACCATGTTCAAGTGACGTGGACGACACCTGAGCTGGCACCCCCCTCTCCTAACTACCACACCACACCAACGGGAGGACGTTTCAGCTCTCGACAGATTTAACGTGCATCGCTGCCCTACACGGCGGGTCTTTAGTGGTACTGGGCTCGAACTCGTGACAAGGCAAGCCACGGTCCGATACCTATACCACTCGGCTACCGCGGCCAGGCAATTGTAGAAAACTGCCCCCACGCATATTCAATTACAATAATAAGTAAGATTAATAAGATGACAGAGCGTTCGACGACGTCTTGAATTGGCAATATCTTTTTATTTGGCAAAATTAGTATAGTATAGTATATAATCACTAGAATTAAATGTATTGAGGCTCTTAGTCATGTAAAAAAAGTCAACTTTGTTGCCAACTACATCATATGGTCTAATTTTGTTTTTATTAGGTACTACTTGATGAGACTGTGCTGGAGAGCCTTTCCTCGAGAAAGACCTTCTTTCAAGGAATTAGTTGTAAAATTGGATTGCATGCTGCAAGACACAGTGGTAAAAGTAGAAACCTTTGACTGTTAAAACTTTATTTTAAACACTTCTCCTCTTTGTAGCATAGAGTTCCATTAATTTGTATTTATGTTTGTTGTTCATTTGAATTCAGTTGACTAATCAAAAAAACATGAATTAATAGTGAAAATGATGGAAAAAATTTAAAGTATCCGAACACATTGAAATGACCAAATTTGGTCAAAACACATTTTTTTTATTTTACTGAATAAAGCTGTTCTTTGGCTTAACAAAACATACTTTGTTTTGTTTTTACGTTACCTAGAGGCCGAGTTACGATCCATTTTATAAGATTAAAAGCCCAGAAGTGGGTATTTTTAATCTACCAGAAGCGGGGCAGTTAAATTGTTCAAAATTTATTATGGCGAGTCTGATAACTCAAAACATTATGAATATATTTCTATAAAACCTTTTGAACCAGGTATTTATATTATTTTCTAGAGAATATATTAAAGTATTTCTTATTGTATGAACAATTTTGAGTGATGGCCCGTTATTTAAATAATGGTCCCATAAAGAATGTCACACCTCTTATATTTAATCGATGAACTCTAAAATTTTTAAATTTTTATTCACATTTTAGTACATCCTTTAGATAAATGCATCTAATATGTAATAGTAATACTTTTACCGAGATAGGTTTATTACTTTTCCCTCTAATTGCTTTGAAGTTTTTCAATATATATACATATATAAAATACTATCTACCAATAAATATTTGAACACCCGTGAGAAAGATTGAAAAGTAAACAACATTTATTCAAATTCAACAGTTCGTAGAGCCCCCACGAAAAACACTTGCAACCGTCAATCTCCTGGGCATGCTTTCTACAAGTCCTTTTACAGTAGGTAATGGTATTTTCCCTCTTTCGTTTTGGAGAAGACAAATTCTTCGTTGATTTTGGATTGTTGTTGCACCCCTATTGTGATTCCACGATCCAACTCGTTCTACAAGTTTTTAATTGGTTTCAAGTCTGATATCTGGACAGGTCAGTCATTCAATTAACTCCATTGGTACCTCACCAGTCCATGGTGGACCTCGCAACATAATAATTAGCGTTTTCATCCTGTAATCCAAACCATAAAGCTGCCACAACGTAGGAAGCCCACTAACATGCAAAATAATACAATAGACATCGGTGTCGAGTTTATCTTTATTTGGGACCAAACTAGAAAAAACATCCACAGACCATGATTCTTCCTCAGCCGAACTTAACTGTGGGCATAATGCATTTTGTGGCAGTAGGTGTTGTCCAGACAAAGATCACAACCCTACCATCCGAAAGGTAGTGGGTGAACTTTAATTCATCACTTGTGAGAACCGGTGTGCCAACGGGATAGGATGGATTTTGCAAATTACTCGGGGCAGCACATGTTGGTTTGTATTTCCCAGTGTCGTGAACCTGCCCAATCTGGGCATATTCAGATTATCATAAATCACTTCTACTTCTGAATCACAAAGGTCACAACCGATTTTCGATGCTTCAGCTCGCTAGATATATTCCTTAAGGCAGTGCTTCTCAAACTTTCAATGTTTGCGAGGCAATTTTCAGTCATAATTTTCCTCGCACACCCCCCCCCCCCACTTACAATGACGTATTGAAAGCAGTGTAATAATATACTTAGAACTAAAACTACAATACGACTTTAATTATAAACCGTACAAGTTTTTAAGATAAGTTATAAATTTTGTATAAAACAAGCCCATGGGAGTCACTAGTAATTACTAAACTAAATTAAGAACTTAGAAATAGTAATATTACTTGTCTTACTTTATGCAAGTGAAACACGGACTTTAAAAAAAAGGTATAATGCTCTCACTGTACACGTTTGAAGACCTATTACAGGAAAACCAGTTATAACTCTGAACTGTATTGGCTTTATCGGCAACCACAAATAACAGAAGTCATCCGTAGTAATAGATTAAGAAGGCTTGGCCATATCTGGAGAAGTTCGGAAGATAATCCTGTTAAGATCTTGACATTTAAAAGACCTGAGGGATCTCGAGCTAAAGGACGACCGCTAACTATATGGTTGGATGACATTGAGAAAGACTGAAATATTTCAAAAATTAAAAACTGGAGAGTCGCTATAAATACAGGACGTTGTGAGTGGTTAAGGCAGCAAAAGCCTGTAAGGGGTTGTTGTTCTTTAAAGAAAGAAGAAAGTAATTATCAAATACTTTGTACAATACTGATACATTTATAAGTATGTTAAAATGAATGTGTATTTTATTTTTTATTATGTCAATGTATTTTGTTTTGCTTCCTTTCAGTAAATTGATAATTATTTTAAATCTTTTATTTTCGACTTCTCAATATGCTCGCAAACCCCACTTAGGTATATCCCGCCTTCTTAGGATGCTCTCTCCACAGAATTTAATGACGCTGCCATAAAAATAGGTCATTTCTATAGCATTCGATGCTTACAACTTTTTCGAAATCAGATCTCTGAATTTCGTGTCATCTTGCGTGTGACTTACGTCAATATTGTTTCCGACTATATATTGGACAGCGTAGCGAATATTTGGATCGCACATATTGGCATTGGCATAGTTGTCCAAATACTTATAGGTATATACAGTAGAGCATCGTTTAACCGGACATCGTTATGATACGCGATTGCTCGGATAACCGAAAACCGAATGCGATCCATGCAGTATATAAAACCGGACACTATACGAATGTTGAAAATCATCACATGCGGGAAACATGCTTGAAGAGAAAGCAAAATAGGTGCAAAATGTTGCAATTTTACCTTTATTGAGGAAAATAATCACTTATTTGTCGCTGTACCATTGTATACTTTAGTTTTTTCGCTGCAAAGTCTCAGATTCTCTTCAGCAGCAGTAGTTGAGTTGGACAGCACTCTGATTGTTCTTCGTACCACTCTATAGCTGTCTCCAACGCAAAAAACGCGTCAGCATTTTATGGATCCTTGCTACTTTCATTGTTGCTGTTGTCCTCGTCTTCATCCGGTTCATCGTCGACAGGGTCGGATTCTTGCACGGAAGTCACAATCTCATCATCATTTAGCATTTGAAATCCACAGTCTTCTGCATCGCATACCATGCAGGCTTCTACATCTTTTTCATCGCATTCTTGAAATCCAGGAATCGATTAGACAAAATCAGTAATCTCCTCCCTGTGGTCGTCATTGAAGTCTCTTTCGCCTTCTAAATCAGGCCACAGCGTATACACCTCCTCACTTGGAAACAAACTGACCTAATATTCCGAGCAGATATTTACCAAATCACATAACTGAAATTCCCCAAATATTCCAGACCTTGGGTTTTCCCGTCACTTTTGGCCTCTCGCGAAACAACTGTTGAGCATAGCACTGTTCGAAAACGTATTCATATACAGTACATGTAGTTGACAAAAAAAACTGGTCCGGATATTTGACGCTCTGGATAATAAACGTTCGAATAAACGACGTTCTACTGTAGTGTGAATTTTCGTAGAACAATGTGTAGTCGAAATTTTGTATCCTAATTCTCTCAGAAAAAAGAACTCCCTCGGTACAAATTAAAATTCTATTCATCAATATAGTCATACAACATCCTCCTTATTTTACTAACACTTCTACCAGAAGATGTAGTTCCCTCTATTTTAGAACAAACTCTAAGACAAGAATTGAACTATAGAATTATTATTTCTTACAAATTTTATTTTACAAATATAAGTTACTGAAACATTTATAACAAAACTGTATATTTAAAAAAAATATACAGTGTTCCACTACCAAAAGATATTTATGAGAATATAAATTTAAAATTCATCTAAAGATATTTTATTAACATATAGTAGGTATAATAGGCATAAAATACATGTAATATGTATTATTCATTTTCCCTTTCTTCTGCGCAGGGATACATGGACTTCTCTCTGAAATGTAAACGAGGCAGGCGTCGCTCACGTGAAATGGCTCTTCCTTCAAACGGTAAGAATTTTTATTCAAATAAGAATTGCTTTCGTTTGAATCTATGCGGAATGAAGGTAGATATCCTAAGAGTGCATAGCTTTAAAAATATATTCCGAAAGTTTAAATGCATAAGAAAAACCCTTTTAAATACTAAATGTGTTATTTATAAAGAAATCTTTCAAAAAAAATTTCTTTAATAAAATACGAGTATGTAATTAAAATCTTATATATTTAAAGCTTTTTATTTAAAAATTATTTCACTTATTAATTTGTAGTACGATATATTTTACATATATTTAACAAGAAAAAAATATATGTGATAATTATATTAAAAAACCAGACTTTACCAGCCCAGAACACAAAAATAAAGTAATAGGGATAAAAATATAATTCTAATTCTAATAGAGTTTAGTAATACAGCACGTTACGAGATAGAAAGTCATTCAAAAACAGGAAAGTCCACCCTATTAATAGGCAATGCCGGTTTATCCGTTGGGCGCTTGGGGTGGGCACCCAAGGGCCTGGATAAGCTGGGCTTAACCAGATTCTTTTGGTTATAAATTTCGATCCAGGGCCAAGGAGGCCTTCAGATGTTCTGTGCCCAGGGTCCGAAATGAGCTTAAATCGGCATTGTTGACAGGCAGGCTATTTCGGAGCAAATCGTTACCCTGGATGAACATCTGGAGCTGTGGTCTGGGATGCTCATGAGGATCTCACCCACTTCATACCATAAAGCCCTTCTACAGCGTGTACTACATCAGGGAAGTTGGTGAATCCTGACGTCCTACTCTTCCTATAACGCTTCTGCAGTTCACAAAAGGTTTCGCCTTTCTCATGGCTTGCACGTACCTCTAATATTTAGGCTATTAAGCATAATTGAGGGGGGGGGCAAGTGGCTGAGTGGTAGCGTATCGCGCTTCCAAGCCTCAGTCTTTCACCCTTTCAGTTGGGTAGATAAATGAGTACTAAGCTTGCTTGGGAACTAAACACAGGGTATTTCATGTCAGACTGACCATCTGATCGGAGCATCTGCTCATGGACCTTAGAGCTCAAGGTCATGAAAACTGAGCACAAGCCTTGGCCCTCGTGGGCTGTTGCGCCACTGAGTTTAGTTTTAGTTTAAGCATGATTGGGATTATATAAGTAGGCAACTCGACCATTTCGCTGGCTTCCATAGAGGTTATCTGGAATGACACTTCTCAACATGACATTCAGAATTTGAAGGATTCGATGCCGCTCCGATTTCTTGTCACTGCACATGACGGCTGCAAAAAATATTAATTTCTGGTATAACTTTATTTTATTCCTGGTTAAATGTGATAGTTTACTTAAACCTATAAGAATGCATGTTATAAGTTCCCTTTACTTTTGGGAATTCTTTTATATTGTTGTTCTTCAGTGGAGCTGCCATGGTCTCGAACTCGGGGCTGGTGTTGTAGTATAGAGGAGCTGATACACATTAAATCTGTCTTGGTACAAATTCCTCCCGTTGGCATAGTGTGGAAGTTCAGAGAGGTGCCAGCTCAGGTGACATCCTCGTAACATGAACGTGTTTAATAAAAATGATGAGGTCCTTCAACAATAACCTTTGTGTTGCTTTTGGGTATAATAAATTAAAATTAGTCAATAGTTTCCTATTGTTGGAATTTTCATTAATAGTATCCTATTAAAGGAACAGTTTGTTTGCCATTTCAATGTATGAGTCAAAATAAAGAACACATTTTATACATTAAGCTATAGACAGGGGAGAGAATATTCAAATTTGTTGTTTTCTGCATATTAAAGAAGTCGAAATATTGCATTAACAATGAGAAATTTTTTTTTCTATTTAATGAAAAATGTTGTATCTAATATGTCCTATTTACTAAGCATTAAGCGAAAACTGCTTTAAATCAACATAAAAGCCTTTTTATTTTTGCAAAAGTCATTGGTGAGTCAAACAGGAAGTTCTCTGTTCTTTAGAAAAATGGAACGAAGTGAGAATGTATGCTCTTTCTTGGTTTTTTTGTTCCCAAAAAATATATGTAGATGTTTATTCAAGGAATTTTAAATCAGCACTTCCGTGCCAAAACTTTCCATCATCTCAAAGGGGCGCCCAATTGATTTTGTTTTGAACAGTCTGAATCGCGAAGTGTAGAATTTCATTTGTAGCTGAAGCGAAAACTTCTAACTTTCTCCTTGAGTTCCCCGAATTTTGTTTGAGCTCCATTTGGCTTTTACTATATTTAGATTCAATACTTCGAACAAAACATTCTCAAAGGCGTTTGTATAAAAGAACAGATTTCTTTTTGTTAAGAGAATTCTAAATGCCTTCGAGAGCCATTTTTGTGGCGTTGCAATGAGTCTGGATGCGTTTGATGTTATTCTAAGATTTTGGAAATTTCTCTTCGTTTTACTTCATTTGTCATGTCACTTACTTAGTTTTTACTATTTTTCTTTTTCTTACGAATAAATCGAAGGATTTAAGATTTTCAAACTCGAGGCATTGTGTGACTAAATTAACATTATATATATATATCAAATTATTTCATTACTTCCATCTTCAAAACTTGGTCTCATTTTTTTATTGAAAATGTTTGTATAATTTGTTTCTGACAATTCTTTTAGACCACATACGAATGGATTTAGAAAATTAGAAGGCTATTTATGAAATTCGTATAATTATACACAATATATATATATATATATATTGAAGGGGAAAATTAATTTATATTGCAAAAGTACTTCGTGGTTTGAAGCTGCAAGAGAATTAATTATAATGGGCCTTGTATTTTTTAACCATGATTAAGGACGACACCTAAGTAATTACTCCACTCTCTCTAAACTTCCACATCTCTCTAGCGTGAGGATCTTAAATCTCTACAAATTTAACATTCATTAGCTTGATGAATGACGGATCATCAGTGTTGCTAGGACTCCAATTTCACGCACTGACCTCGAGGACAGAGAAATAACTCTGGTCATGAACTTGTGACCATGACCATTTGGCTACCGTGACCATTGAGAGAGAGAAAAGACAAAAATGTATAAATTAAATAACATTTGGATAAATCAATTAGTAGTAACGTCAATTTTTTTTATCAGAAAAGTCACATTATTATGGTCTCCGTGATGATACTCGTTTCTTGTCTAGTTTGTTCCTCCAGTCGTCTAATGCGTAATCTCAGGACTCGAAAGTGAGCAGTTCAAATCACCCTGCCCCAAAAGAATGGCTGACCAGATCACCATGGATGACCCGTCATCAACGACTCACGCCGAAATTATGACTCGGAAATTGAACTCTGGATGTCAGTTCAGCCTAGCACTTCTGTTTCTGTAAACGGTTTCTAAGCAAACGTTAACAAGACCCACCATCTCAAAAAGAGACAACCTATAACATCAAAGAAAAAGCATTTCAAACGACTCTTTAAAAAACCGCTGTCCACTGCATATCAATCGTAGTGGCTGGAAAATAAACTTCTCTATGTATCGCTATCTATAGCAATAAAAAAGCCCACTTTTATCTCTTGGAAGGGGATATGTGTGACCCCTTCTCTCACAAAGTCACAAACAGCAAAGGATATGAATAAAAGCGTTTAATGACTGACCCGAATAGAGATGACTTTTCGTCCCTGTCGTCTAGCTTAGGGGTTCCCAAACATTTTTGTCTCATAGACCTCTTGCCATGTTTTTCGTTTTGGGGTAGACCCCTGCTTACCTAATATTGAGTTTTTGCAAATTTATTTACTACTTATTAAACACTTTTTTTTGACAGCTGATATTATGTTATTTTAAAAGATTTAAATTTCTAACTGTAGTGAAGTATGGTGTTTAAAACTTAGGAAACACATGCTAATTAATTAAATTAAATTAAATTAATACATAAAATAAATGAGCAACAAACAAATGCTTTTAATGGGAGGTATGAATCTGGTGCTTCAATAATAAAACTGGAACTTTTGGCATCAATCTTGTCAGGTTAAGTTTTAAATTTTGGTACTTAAGTAATATCGCAACCTATTGGCGAAATTATATGAAACTAAGCACCTCATTGCCAATTCAACGCGTACGACGCATAGAAAATTGGGGTTATCAACTTAGAGAGTTATTAATAGAGTTGGCGATTATTGCGAAAATGTGTAAATCTCATTGGCTAGTAGAGTTTTTATGAGAGATTGGCAATCGCGCATTTAAACTCCCTCTCACTAGGAAAAGAAACTAAAAGCTTCCTCACAATACTTCATAATTCGGGATAAATAACAGATTTTTTTAAAGCCAAAGTTGCTGACATCCATTTCTAATATTTACTTTAAGAACTTCGTTAGTACCTATTCCGATCAGTTCCCCTTGTAATATGACTTTTTTTTCAATTTGGCCGTATGAATTCATTACCTACTGTGGTAATTACTGTAGTCAAAGGATTCTCAAACCAGTATCAAAATCTGAATAAAGGGCATTTAAATGTTGTACGTAGGTTAAAACGTCATTTTCCTGATAGATTATCTGTGGCCAATTGAGAAACCGGGAAAATTCGCGTAGTCCAATATTACATTTCTTTAGCTTAACTCTGGCAAGGAACGCTAAAATGATTGTCCTTGTTTTAATATATCTTATGCAGTCAACTTGTAACTGCAAAGTAAGAGGCTTGTAACTGTCGTCTTGTAACTAACTCTCTAAATATAAATATGTTAAATAGGTAAAATATGGTTTCCATTTAATTAAATTTTCTGTTAAAATTAGAGAGTCACGATTTGGTTTAATAAAAGTCACTATCGTAGACCCCATTTACACCTCATGGGCCCCCAAATTATTTTTCCACTGACGTGCACCCCTTGAAGGTCATCATAAAACCCTGGGGGTCTATATAGACCGCTTTGGGAATCACTGGTTTAGCGTGTGCACTCACGGCTGTGAACCGACAAAATTGAAATAAAAAAATTTATGCCAATGTCAACAGCTTAAATCCAACAATTAAATCACAATATCTCAAAGGTAAATGGTTGAAAGAGTGAAATAAGTCTCAAATCATACAGCTAACAATAATAAAAATTTGCCTAACTCTTAAAAGATAGCTTTGATGCACAGTCACGCAGAGACACCGGATTCCCTTATATAGTTCTATCAAAAAATTTTCAGTTTTCTGCTAACTCTCAGATTCTAATAAAAAAATATCTTGAATTCATTCTTACACCTAATAATTGAAGTCGCATTACTCCTCTGGCTTCTTATACTTCAGATCTTTTAAATAGCAATCTTTATCTCCATACCACGGTTCCTTTACAAGACGTTCTCAAATAGTGTAAGATTTGATAATATTATTTGAATTTTCAAGAATTATATAACCAAAAACTCGTAAGAACCCACAGCAAATTTCGTTTTAGGGGACCTCCCTTAAATAAAATTTAAAAATTATATATTTGTGACTTTTGCAAAAACTCAAAACAGGAATGATTTGTACCTAATGTTTAATATATCTTTTTCATACTTAAAAATAACTGTTTTATAAAATCTAATCAGTTTTCCTAAGGGTTTAAATCTCCTTACTCGGCTATTCCATAATAACCTCCATTTGTAAATTAAAATAATTTTTTTTAATAATAACAAAATAAATAGTAGTTTTTTGACGTATGACACATCATTACAGGTATTTATAGTATATACACATGATGATTTGGGGGAATTTTATCAAAAATCAATTAGGTTATGAGAAATGTAAATGATATTCTATAATAACCTCGTCTCATCTACCTATATAAAGCAGCTAAATACTATCAAAAATAGTTTTTCTTTGAATTTTTTTTAAACAATCCCTAGTCATTATGTCAAAACTCGTTGCTATTGTGTCATTTTATTTTAAGAACTATTGTTAGCTTAACGATGTTTCAAAAGTTGTTCACAACTTATTTAATTCAACAAAAAAGTATGTTCTGTTTAATTCATTATTAACAACAATCTTTAATAATAATTTAAAACAATATCACGGTTGGAAAGAGAAGATGGACAAATTTCACTGTTTTGGATCATTATTTATTTTGCTTTTATAAAGTGTGAACTGCGTTTTCGCGAAAGTTTTTGATGTTGTGATATTCAATTACTTTTGTAAATTGTCAGTGCATTTCGAAGGAAGGTAGACTAATCCGAACCTAATATTTAAGATCTTCAAATACCTAAAAGGTACTTTTTCTTAAAAATAGCCTATTAAAGCAGGATAAATACTTTTTAGGAATCAGTCTCAATAAATATATTATTACTTAACCAGGATTATTTAATGTGAATTACTGTAAGGGAAATTTTAGCGATTTTTTAAAAGTTATTTAAGTCAGTTAGAGAAAAATAATTAATCTTCTGCATTAAAAGTATTTTTAAAATTAACTACATACATTTACCAAGAGAAATGCATTAAGGGCACGTCCATGGGAGCCCATGTTACATTGCGTATGTACCTTTTTCTCAGAAACTACTTACTTCTCATGGATAAAATTTTTACAGTAAATTATAGGTACTATCAACTAAAATTTAACGAAGGATTTTGCCTTTTTGGTTAAAATTAAAGTAATTATGAAATTTTTTAAAAATGTCCAATTTTTTACCCATAAAATCTAGTTTAAAAAAGCCTTATCTAAAAAAAATTGCCAGAAATATCTAATTCCCTCCTTTAAAATGTGTAAAAACATTAAAATTATGCTCACTGAAGATTTGAGGGTTATATAATAAGTAGTTTTGGAGAAAAAAATACATAAAATGAAAAATATTGCAATTTGAGAAAACAGGTTGAAAGTAAAAATTTGTAACTTATTGGGCATTTATACTTTTTTAGTACTTTCCAGAAGCATATCAATTATTTTTTTACCCTCTACGCCTACAAAGGCTCTTCTAATGTTCTTTTTTTCAATATGTTTAACAATTTTGCCTTTTTTTAGGATCTCAAAATGCTTTCGTTAGGCTACACGAATCATACGTACATCTAATTTTTTGAAGCAAGACACTCAGTTATAGCTTGGTTCAACATCACAATGTTTTAAGATCAATAATTTTGCTACATGATTCATATTGAAAAGTGCAATAACCATATTTATTCCTAATTTTTTATTTTAACTCCACAAATGTTGATCTTGGAATTACTGACCATATGGTGTTTTTAACACCATACCGTATACTCATACACTTTTGGATAAATCCAATACACACTCTAATTTTTCCACTTTTCGCGCTCATCAGAAACTTTTGGAAGAAAGAGACACAGGTACTCTTAACAGAGCTCATTTGATGCGCGTCAAGGTATAGCTTTATTTAAAAAATAAATAAAAATATTTCTAACTATATCGTATTTCCTCATATCATATATAATCTTAAACAGAAACATTTGAACCTTTAGAAAATACAAAAAAGCGAAAGTCAATAATTTTACAAAATTTCATGTGCCGGATCCTCTTAATAGGTTTCAAAACCAATACTTCGTTTCACTACAGAAATCATATTCCGTTCAATATAATTCGAACCTGAAAAACTGCTTTTTTGACACATTTCCAAAACATTTATTAGCATATGCTTGATATCAATTAAGTTGTGACACATAACCCTAAAGTCTTTGAAATTTCAAAAAAACGAAATAAAAGGGAGCATTTTAGAAAAGTTATTGAAATAACATACCCTTATTGTGCCTAACCAGAGTTCCTTTTTTCCTCACACACTTGTGTACATTTAGTTGATTTAAGACATTTTACCTCGTGAAAACCATCGCCATTTGCAAGTCAATTTTTATGTAATGCCTACTTTTCATCATTTTAACTATCTTGTCCAAACCGGGTCATTGTGTTGTCTAGACGGAAATTCTATACAAATGCGCACTTCATTGTGGACCAAGTCATTTTTTAGCATTTCAAAAGAAACCATGACCTTTTTTTAAGCTTGGGAGTCTTTAGAATTTATACAATGTCCCCGGACTGTTATTTTCAAATAACGCTCTAAAAAGTTGCTTTGTCGTATCTGTTCTGGATCATTTACTACACATCTTTATATATAAAATTCCTTATTAACTGAATTCTCAAGATGTTAAGTTAAAAAGATAATTTTTTAAAAGACATTTATTTATTCCTTATTATATATATATATATATATATATATACAGTCGAACCTCTATATTACGAATTTTTCTGTATAGCGAACTTTTTCCTGGTACTTTGTACATTTCACGATTTTCTTCGTAAAATAACCTCTCTATAGCGAAGTGCATTTTCTATATAACGAACTTTTTCTTTGGTAATTCAGTTTTTGTTCTCTCTTTTTTTTAAAGTATTTCTGAAAAAATTTCAAGTTATTCTTTCTTTAACACATTTTATGATGGTTATAAATCTTATGGTTTTATTAGATTCTAACTCGCCGCGAGAGCAACAACGTTCTGGACGTTTCATCCAAGAAGTGCAGACCTTAACCCTCATTGCCCAGTTTACTAGAAACATATTCGATATCCTCTTTCACCCTCAGTGGAGTTGTCCCGTGATCTAATTATAAAATAATGCAAATTTTTAATATGCTTTAAATTATAAAATATCCTTAAAATTCAGTAATTTTAGAAAAAATTATTTTCTTAATATTCAAAACACAGTGAATTCTTCGACATTCTCTTTTCTTGTTTTCCTTGCAGTTCTTCTTTCTTTCTTTCTTTTTTGATGGGTAAGATATATAAAATAAACATATATGAATTTTAAAAAAGTAGTGAATAATTACTTTTTTAATATATAGTGTTTATGAATTTAAAATTTGTTTTATTTGGTTTATATAAAGTATATTAAAAGATGAACCTCTATATAACGAATTTTCCATAAGACAAACTTTTTTCCAGGATTTAGCGACTTCGTTATATAGAGGTCCAACTGCGTATATATTGCATTCATGTTTAACGAAATTAAAGAAATAAGTAAGCATTATTCATGTTTCTCACATGGTAAAATGAAAATAATTTTTTAAAAAAGTCGGTATAACTACTATATGAATCATTATACTTAGACTACAAGGTCATATACCTGACTAGTCACGGTCGTAGACTCATGACTGGTGTTGTTTCTGTCAAGTTATAGATTCTAGTCTAGGTGCTACTTAAAGATTCTTTGTGTAAAGCGGGTGATTCACTTTAAAAACTGTAAAGCAGAGGAATTCAACTTTTTTTTTCACTGTGCCGCATACATATGACAAGTATCTCACTTGGGTCGCAACATGGGAAAGGGGGAGGGGAGAAGCAGTATAAGACCAAAACAACATTGGACACAGCAACATTAATCAAAATTTTAAAACTCATTTTTTTGGCTTTTATTTGAATACTGTATTAACCCTTCTATCAAAGACACACACAAAATATTTACTTTTATGCCTTTTTTACTCAGTTAAGGTATTCTGTTACCCGAAAATCATGATTTTTTCTTTAAAAAAATTGATAATTTTTTATTATTTATTTTTATAGGCCATCTTATTAGCTTTATAAAAATTCCAAGGTTTTTATTTTCCATTCATTAGAACAAAAACTACAAGTGTTTTAGTAAAAGCAGATGCAATAACTTTACATAAGATGTCAAACTTTAAAATGCGTTTTACTCGAAATGTGTTTGTTTTTTTCCAGAAAAGTTTAAGCGGAGACAGTGATTGCTCAAAAAGTTTTTTTAAATAATTTGGTGAAATTTTTTGTGTATGTTCTGTATAGCAGTAGAAGCGTTTTAAACTCCAGATTTATCAGTCACTGTTTTATTACTAATTTACAGTTCTTTATGTGAATATAATCTCTGTTTTTTTAAGCAATTTCATATAATAGCTAAGATAAAATGTTCTAGTTTTTATAAAAATTAAAATATCTCTTATCCTAAAGGTTATTTCAAAAAGGAATAGCAAAGTAACGCATCACAAAATTAAAAAATTGAGAATTTGTTCATTTACTATTTGTACAGAATGGGTCACGTTTATGTAATTTTATGTCAATTATTACCTATTTTTTCCCCATTTTATTAGAAATAATTTATTTTTCTCTTCTTAATTTTGCCCTTTTTTTTAAAATGTGTACTAAATAAATCTAAAAATCATAACAAAACCCTTCTTCGTATTTCCATTTCTTTTAAAAAAAAAAGGTTGTCGCAAGTAGTCGGATACCTTAAGAGGTGGTTTCAATTTCCTTTCATACATGACCAAACCTCTTGTTAACATTCTACTATAAAAAACAAGTAATATAAAAAAATAGTTTTTAAATCAATTCCTACTTAGATCAACAACGAAAAATTTTATTTTAGCTACTTTTTATTAAATAGTTACAATTAATATAAATATGTATATACATAGGACAGAATCACAACATTAAGTGGTAATTAGTTATTTTAATTATTAAAGTTTCGTATTGTCCTTTTAATTTCAGTCCAACTGAATGTTTTGACACGTGAGAAAAAAACCTTTTTAAGTTTTGACACAAATCGCCAAAAGGGTCGCTTAGTCGCCAACGTGGCTGTACTTATAATTCTTTAAATAATTAGTTTTAATCATTTAATTTTTATTAATTATAATTAAATTATTGTATTGTCATCCAAAATGATCCTGTATATAAAATTTCAGCTCAACTCAGTGCCTTAAAATGTATTTTATTAACAATTGGAAATTCCACCAAGATAAATAAATAAATATACAAATATATAAATAAATATATAGAGAGACAGGGCGAGCTAATAGTAGGAATTGAAAAAGCAAATTGATAGCTTGACTGATAGAACCCTCTAAACTTTAATGCATTGTTCTTAAATAGTTGAATTTCCTAATACAATGGGTCATGACCGGACTTCTCAGAAAAGTCCGGCGGGTCGCAGGTTGAGTATCACTTCTCTAGATCCTCATGCTCATAAGATGTGGAAGTGCTCGTCACTTAATCATGGCTCAAATTTACGAAGTTGGTCAACTGTAGCCTTCATGTCGCTTCTAACTGCAATTTTAATAAACAATCAATAAATCAATAAACCACAAGGTAAATTAGCTATTATTTTGATTTTACAGTAATGTAAATCTATCACAGAACAAGTTTGATTTCACGGGACACGCGCCAAGTTGTTTATGTTCGCCAAGATGGGCGATAACATTACAGTATGGTTACCTTAATATTTTTGCAGTTTTTGGAATATTGCAAGTTTCCGGTACTTTTTAATTGATATTCTTTATAAATATTAATCTATATATAATATGTAAATATTTTATTAACAATATAATATAAAAATACAATTATTATTATATGTAATAATCATATAATATTCTTTATTTATAATAATTGTTTTTTTATTTTATTTATTTATAAATATTATTACGTATTATGTTATTTATTTATAATTATTACGTTACATGAGTATTCTTATGAATATTTTTTATATTACAATACGATGAATTTATACTTTTTTAGAATTACTATTAAATTATATCATATGATTATTATTATGTATAATAATT
>BMAV01005949.1:185431-200960 GCA_019973955.1 Trichonephila inaurata madagascariensis
ATATATATATATATATACCAGCTGGTATACCCGTACTTCACACGGGTGCATTGAAAAATTAAACAATACAGATTGAAGGATAAAGAAGTTTTTAATGAGTTAATTTTACCTTAATTAAAAAATTAAACAAAAACAAAAAGCTTTTTACAAATCTTAGCTGAACAAAAATTCATATTTGTTAAATTTTATGTCTGTAGGTCTAATAGCCGATAAAAAGGATTTTTTTTAAATTTATAACGCCGCGTAACTAACTCCCTTGTGAGGCGATTTTTGAAAAGACCTTCCTAAGCTGATCTCTGCTCAGCAAAAGTAACATATTATTGCAAATTTCATGTAATGAATGTTTAAAATAGTGATAGTGTAATAATGTGAATAATTTATATTTGGATGAGTAATACGTTATTACTTTCTGTCGTATTTATTTTATGTTTAAATTGTAATATTCGCAAGCAACGCCGTTCTTTACATTATAATGGCGATTCAATGGAAACATAGCGAAATATGAGCGACAGAGCCAAGTTGACACTTTTGGTGACCTTGTTGGCAACTTGGCGATCGAATGAACGGTGCAGAAGTTGATATGCTGTAGAGCCACCTTGTGGGGAGCTGCAACAAAAAGGATATCACAAAAATCTTTTCCACAAAAAAAATGCATTTACAGGCCAATTTTCACAGTGATCGGTTGAACGCTGCGGGAGTGAAGCAATTTCATATATACAAACATCCATTTTTATATTTATATGTAAATTAACTTTCGATTTTTGAATATTTTGTACATGCAGTTTGTGTGGGGGGGGGGGGTGAAATACAGTCTTAAACTTCTTCACTCTCAAGTCTTTAACATAGTTCAAACCATAAGGACCGTGTTGCATGCGTTCACTTAATATAAGTAAATTTGCACTGATTCTTAATTATTTTTTTTTTATTCGCTTTCCTTGAAATAAGAATTATTAAGGAAAACAGCAAATTTACAGTCAAAATTAAAAAATTTATGCATGTATGTATAATTTTTACGACATATAAATAACTATAAATCTGGTATACAATTTTATATTCTAGCTCACTGAAACTAAAATTAGAAATAAATTGCTTAGATTTTTTCAAGCCTTTTCCTGCTTTGCTAATAAGGATTTAGTTTAATAATAATATAAATTCGTTTGTGTGATTTTTTTATACATTTACCTTTTACAAAAACTTTTTTTAAATCTTGCGACAAATGCATTTTTATTCAAAGCAGAATCCTCCTTTCGACATTTAAGTGGCCATTACATATGGTCTTGGGTTTGTGACTGGCGTGTCATGAGTTCGAGCTTGGTGCCATTAAAGACACTTGTGTAGAAGGATCGCTGCACGTTAAGTCTGTCCAGATCTCAATTCCTCCCTTTGGTCTGGTGTGGAAGCTCGGAGTGGGTGTAACAGCTTAAGTGCCATCCTCGTCATTTGACCGAGGTTCTATACTACAGCTACGATACGAGTCTAACTTCTTAAGTTCCACCGGTGTATATAAATGCCTTGCTCAGCCAAAGCATTAATTTCCCCGGACGTATATATACGTCTTTCCGAAGTGCGAACTTTCCTGTGCACTGCTATCCATAAAATGATTCCGAAAGCTTTGGAATGCAATAAAAGGATCCTGAAAGTGTTTTTGAAGAATTTATTCTAGAAGATTTACTTATTTATTCTTCCCCCCTCTCCCCCCAATACATCACATACCCGTGCCAACATGGAAAACGGTGCCATTAGGGAGCGAATCGCCTAACTTTAAATCGGCAGTTAAGGGATTAATTCTATATCGTGAAAATTATCGAGATAAGTGTTAATTTTTGTATATAATTTTATATATGACTCTTAACTGAGTATTATGAAAACAAATGTGTGTAAAACACATTGTGCAATACTGATACATTTATAAGTGCAGTTTGTCAGTGTATATGTGTATTTTATTTTTTTATTATGTCGGAATGCATTTTGTTTGTTAACTTTCAGTGAATTAATAGTTTTTTTTTTAAATTATCGTTTGTTTTCGACTTTTCAAATGATCCCGACTCTCTCGTAGAGTTATCACGCGCCCCTAGGGGGCACTTCACAGTTTCAGAAACTCTATCATAAATTAATTGAACTGAATCGCTAATTCAAATACAATGAAAACTTTTTCATCTCCGTATTAACTATGAATAAAATATTCCTCTTAACAATAAAATGCTAAGATCTATCATTATGAATATTTATAAAATAATTTATTCTACAAAACTTGTGTGTTTTTTATACAGAACTCAACTTCAACCAAATACAGAGAAAGAGAAACTATTATTTAAAACCAAATATAAGCTCTTCCCGCGAGGAAAAGCTCCTATTTTATTTTTTAAGCCTTAATTTAAATTTTCATTTCTCTCCCGAAATTGTATTGTTTTTCGTAATTCTTGTTTGCGTTATTCCATGGCTATTTATTTCATATTCACGATTATCTATTTTATGCAGTTCTTATACTTTATCATTTAATATTTTTTCATGCATAAAAAATTAATTTTTCTTTCTGAATCTTATTTTTGTACATTAGCTGTTATTTAATGGAATTAAATATCAAAGGGTAATTTATTTTGCATATAAATTTCAAGCATTTTTCTTTATTTTAATTTTTTTTTTTTTAATTTCTTACAAATGAACAACGTGTTTTTGAATTTAGAGGAACAAAATAAATTGGTTTTCAATAATCCCTGCTAAATTTAAAGAAAATTTAATTGAACAAAACATCGTGTATGGTATCAGGAGCGAAAGTATATAGATATACTTGTTTTTAACTATAACATTTTAAGCTATTTAATGCTGTTAAATGCGTTACATAAAAAACTTTTTATTCAAATTCAACTAATACGTAGTTTTAATTTGGAAAAACCATATATTAGCATTTATTGTTTTCTTTGACTTTAAAATTGTCAAAAGCAAGTATGAAGCATGTTAAATACTTCATGATCTATGTTTATGAACTTCGGCGACATGTTTTTTTTAACATGTTTTTCGACATGTTTTTTAGACATCGCTAGATGTTGTGTAGAAATATGACATCATTAAACTTGAGGTTTAAAATTTTCTCGAAACCCTCGATATCATCTCAATTTTATTTTGTTTTGTATTGCCTTTAAAAAAAATCAGACATAAGTTTTTTTTTTGTTGTTTTTTTAATTTTCTTTTATTAATTGGATATTTAAAAACTTCTCACAAAAAATTAGTATCTGCAGGTTCGTGGGATAAAAAAATTTGTTAAAAAAAAGTTCTTTTTTTTCCTTCTCTACTAATGAATAAACACAAGCACGATGTTACAAAGTCCTTGTTTTATATTGAAATATGAGTAAAAGTTGTGCGAAAACATTTGAATGTCTTTAAAAAAGTTAAAGTGATAATTAAAGTAATAATTTAAAAAATGAATAACAATTTTAATTATTCAAAGAAATTAATATTACTTTTCAGACGAATTTTGGGTATGATTTAAATACAAAACAGAAAAGTTAATTTGAATAGAATTTCATGTATATAAAAAAACTAGTTGTTTCAAAAATTAGAGTTTACAAATCACTGTAAAAATGTAATACGAGTCACCAAAATTCATCGAATAATGATGGTGAACGATATTGATTCAACCTTTTTTTTACGTTTAAAAAAAAACCTTTTTTTTAATAATACCACTTTGGCCAGAATTTTTTTTTTTTTTTTTTTATTTATATTTATCACTTGCTAAATTAAACTGTTTTCTCCTCTTTCAAAACCTGATAAAAATAAATTATTAGATTCTTTTACAAAAATTCATAATTAGAGCAAAAAATCCTAAGGATGTAAACGTATAATCTCAAAAGTATTCTTAGAATTTGTATATCCTGATCACTATAATCATTTATTATATTTTACGAAAGCTCGTGGAAATGCTTAGTTTTTTTTAAATCGCTGAAATGTCACTTGAAGTAATCTGAAATTTTACTTTTTTTTCTTTTTTCCTTTTTTAATTCTATTAATTTTTTTATATTTTTTGTTAATGAAAGGGTTGATCAAAATAATGACTTAAACAAAATTTGAAACTATTTAAAAATAGTTCTTTTTTTTATTGTTTGAAATTTACCTTTATGACAAAAAAAACTGTTTTCCTTGTTTTTTTAATTAAAAGCAGATATGTTTCCTGATTTATGAAAATTCGTCAATTTAAGCGACTTTACGAATTGGCAAAAAATTCGTAATTCACCAAGTTAAATCATCATTTGTCTTAAGGATACCAGTATATGCTCGAAAGAGTAAAAGAAAAACAACTCTTTGTTTATGGGACATATATCTTTAAAAATTTCCAATAAATCTTAGATTTATCTGTGATCTTAATAAAAAATATTTTAATCACTCTGTAGAGCTACAAAAATAAATTTCTAGCTAAGTTTTTTTTTCTGTTTTATTTAAGTTGGATATAATTTTTGTGATCTTATAATACATGTGTGTGTGCTTATGTTTAGGTACCATTTTTTTAAGAAAATATATCTTAAATATCTAAAATATGTTTTGCACATATATAAAAAATACACAAAATAGAGTGAACCTGTTTTTTTAGTAAAATATTAAGATTGTTTTTTAAAAAATTATAAAACTTTATAAATTTGAAAAATTGTATTTCCCCCCCCCTCCGTTTTCACACATAAAACGATTTTTCAAAAAACTATGTACTACTTCAACTAAAAAACCAGGTTCAATATATGCACAGGTACCCTGTATAGAAGTACAAAAAATTTTGAACACACAATATAGTGCAATAGTTTTTTTTAACTGTCCCTAAAAGCAAACAAATATGCTTTGGAGAAAAAGTGAAAAAACTCAACATTTGTAAACATTGGTTTTCATTTTTGTCAATTACTTTATTTTTCAAATTTTAAGGTTATTTTATCAATGAATATATAATTTTTATACACACACACATGTTTAGATTCAGAAAAATATGCACTATTTTTTCAGTTCCTACTATTAGTGCACTCTCTCCCTATATACATCTTGTACAAATATTCAATCGTTAATTAAATACTTTCTATTCATCCATTCAAGTTCAAATACATTTTTTAAACTTGTAGTGGATGACACTTGATGTTAATACAGTTTTTAAAACATTAATTAATTCATTAAATTAAAAAATAAATAAATAGTAACAAACAAAAATAATAGTCCCACAGAAAGGAAAGGCGATCGTTATGTCCCTATAGCTCAATGGACAGCGCGTTGAACTTCTAATCCAAAGGTCATGGGTTCGAATCTCACCTGGTATGGCCAAATTTCTGAGAATATGATTTATTTCTTACTATATCATTTTATTAGAATAATTAAATTTAATTAATGAATAAATAGTAACAAAAAAAATAGTCCAGCACCATATATAGGAAGTAAAATGAAAAATCGCTTTCTATTTTGCCACTTAATAGTGTGATTCTGTCATATGTATATAGATATTTATATTAATTGTAAGTATTTAATAAAAAGTAACAAAAATAAAAAATTTCCTTGTTGACCTAAGTAAGAATCGACCTAAAAAAAATTTATATTACTTGTTTAGTATTAAAATTGAAAAATCTACATTTTGAATGTGTATAATGTCCTGGTTTCCTAAAAGTGAATTAATTCACTGTATTCACAAAAAATACCAATAAATTGGAATCATTCAATGTCACTTTTCCTGGAAATTCTCTTTCAAGAGGTGATGAATAGGCTTTCTTGAATAACAGCAACCAAGTGTTTTGTCAGTGGTAATATCACAGCGGTTACAAAGGCAACCTATGAAGTTTGTTATATTATTGGTAATCTTAAGCAACCGTTTACTGATGCAGATTTCGTGAAGGAGTATTTCTTAAATGCTTCTCATTTAGTGTTAGTAACAAAAATAAAAAATATAAAAAAATAATAATAATTATAAAAAAGCAAAACAGGAGTTATAATATTCTGATCAATTTTCCACATTTTAAATTTCCAATATTTTCTTTGTCTTAAAACGTCCCCCCAATCCCCCATTTATCCTCCTGTTGCGGCCCGTGTGAAATAACTAATGTATGTATACGGCCCGCGTGAAATATCTGACATATGTATGCGACCCAGCAGAAAAAAAAGATTGAGTCTTGGTGAGCCGCAGAAAAACTCTTGGCAGGCCGCTATTTGATAGACGGGTCTAACGAATTAATGGATTTTAACAGATAATCATTTTGCACCACAATTTCTTTCACTTTGTGTTTTCCCACACACACAATACATTTTTTTGGATTTTAAATGGATCATTAATTTTCTTTTTATTTTAGGCCCTACTACAACAGTACAGTACACCAGCGTGCTCATTGAACATGACGAGGAAGATTCTACTGATTCCGAATCGAACGAAAATATAGGGCTGGACGCTCTATTCAACCAAGCTCAAAGCAGTCCAAGAACTCTGATATCCTTCAACATGTCCGAAGAATCCTCGACACCCGCCGAATGAGCTTCTTGCGCACGCACACACATGAAAAAAAAGGAAAAATAGTTTTTACCTGTATCACAGTAAAACGCACATGCACGGTTTGTCACTTTCTTCGGTGAAAAAATATTTTGGTTTGCAGCACACTAAATGTGCGTCACGGCAATCAAGACTAGACAAAGTGAATTGTCTGAAAAGAGCTCACTACATATCTCACACAAAAACAAACAAAAAAAATGCATATTTTTGATCAAAAAAAGTGAATGTACTTGTCACCATTTTTGCCAAAAAAGGCGATTTAAAAGCTAAGTAGTAACCGTTCTGAAGCATTGTTCAATTGCAACCCTTAAATTGGTTTTGGTTCAGCTCAAAGCATACACAGAACTAAAAATGGAATTTTAGACAAGAAACTGAATCATTTGGTATAACCTGGCTTTGAGATCTGTTCCGAACAATTGGTTCTCGTGTCAACGTCATGAAGAGGTTGTATATTTTAAAATATGGCCTTTCTGGGGAAAAAAATTACTGTCAAAGGTATAGAACTTTTAAATCAGTTAAAAAAAGACTATTGACATTTGTTTTGATTAATGTGGATTCGATATTGTCATACATTTTTTTTCATTCTTGTCTGTTATTATTCGCATTCAATGTGAGTCGTACTATTGATATTCATTGATATTCTAGTCATTTATTTTGATGTTTGTTAGTATAGAAATGTGTGACGTCCTTCTATCTTCTTATGAGAGAAGTTATTTTCAATTTTAAAGCTTTGAAAGAATTAGAAAGGAGATAAATAATGTTTTATTTACTGAGCTTTTTTTTTTAAAAAAAATGTAATCTGAATATATAGAAATTCTTAAACTATTTAAAGTAATGTTTGAGAAAATATAGCTTCTTTGCTTTTGAAACTATTTTAAATGAGCTTAAAATTTCACAACTCTTAAATTACTTTGTCTTTAACCATTTATATTTAAATTATTTGTTTTAGTACAGTCATCAACTTAAAACAACCTAAGTAAAATAGTAATAAGAAAATTATATTTTGATATTTTTACTTAAAGAAAAAATTTGAAAAATCTATCTTCTGATATAATACATGTTTTTTTTTTTTTTTTTACTTTACTGACTGAAAGAAAGATTATTAATTTTCCAATCATATTTATTCTATTTAACAGTTTTTTTTATTATATTTATTTATATCACTTTTTCAAATGTTATAGTATTTTGCTCTGAGCAATTGAAAACATGTCGCCATGTTGTTGTTTTTTATTTCCTAATCATGGCGTTTGCAATGTTTCAAATATATTTGCTGTGTAAGTGTCAACGTGAATCAAATATGTAGATTGAATACCTGTATGTGTTTTTTTTTTAATGAGTTGCATCCAGTTTTCGACAGCGTGCTGTCTCAAAGCACCTTACTTGGGTACAACACTATAAATGTGTTATTAATATTCAAACTATATCTTCGGAAATTTAGTGTTGAAACAGTGTCTGTGAAAACTGCACCAATTCAGTTTCTCTTCTTTAAATATATGTAGTTATGCAACTGCCATATATACATTGATAAAAACAGTGTTAGTGATTTTGCATGCTATACACTTCTGTAATGAAATCATATCAGTTATGAATATGTAGTAGTAGCAATATAGTTCTCATTCGATTAACATATATCTCATCATAATATGTGTTAAGCTCATCGTCATAATCATTTTCTACAATTTTTGGAGAAAATATTTCCAGTTTTCTGAGGGAAACTTTTTCTTCTGTCATTCTCTTGGTTCTCCCGAGAGACTTTTTTGGGAAGTGATCCCAAACTACCCGTGCTATGCCTCAAATTTTTTCAAATATAGTGATTAGATTGTCCAAAAGATATTAAATGTTAGATAAGTATTAAAACTTTAAGCATGGAAATCTCTTCAACTGTATTGGCTAAATACAAAAACATTAATAATTTATGAGTTATTTTGACACTAGTAATGTTGTGTAGTATATGGAACAATAAAATATGATTTATTAAGTTACATTATACATATCATTTCCAACTTAGTTTTTCTTTTTTAAAGTCGTGTGGATTATTTTTTAAGTAATAATTATCGACATTACCAATATCATAGGCTGTGAATGATATCTAGTCATTTGATCATCTGTGGGTGTCTAGTCGACTACCGACGTAAATAGAAAAAATTTTAATTCGTATGAAAGAATAAACGCGCTTTTTTCATTGCAAAACTGCTTTCTTTGCAATGTTTTATTACAGTTTTCAACCGCCTAGCAGACAAAGCTATGTTTGATTTTAATCAACCTGACCGAAACTTACTTTAACGTAAAAATCTTACTGATATGTAAAATTGATCCACAGCAATCTGTGTAATTGCCTAAACAGTAATTATTATTATTTATTAAACAAAATTTAAATAATTCATTTGTAAGGAATAATTCACCAGCTTTCTTTGAAGGGTTTTTTTTATTTTATTTTATTTTTTTTTTTTTTTTTTGCTTACATGTTGTCTTTTCTTTTTCAATTTCTACTATTAGCTCGCGCTCTCTATATATTTATTTATTTATTTATCTTGGTGGAATTTTCAATCGTTAATAAAATACATTTTAAAGTGCTCAATTGAGCTGAAATTTTACATACATGATTATTTTGGATGACAATACAATAATTTATTATCAATAAAAATTAATTGATTAAAAATAATTATTCAAAGAATTACAAATACAGCCACGTTGGCATCTTTTTTGGCGACTCAGCGACCCTTTTGGCGACTTGTGTCAAAACTTGAAAAGGTGTTTTTTTCTCGCGTTTTAAGGCATTCAGTTGAATTGAAATTTTATAGACACGATTGTTTTGGATGACAATACGATATTTTAATGATAATTAATAAAAATTAATGACCACTTAATGTTGTGATTCTGTAATATGTATATATGTTATTTAATAAAAAGTAGCTAAAATAAAATCTTTCTTTGTTAATCTAAGTAGGAATTGACTTTAAAAAAAATTATATTACTTGTTAATACTGAAGCACGCCAACTAATCCAATTTGCTCTCGCTACTGTAGTCAGTTTACGCGATTGAAACCACACCTTTAAATTTGTAACCGTAAAATAATATTCTATGAAAAAGCGAACCACACACACATCAAATCTTTACTTTAAATCCCATGAATAAATATTCACATGTAACAATTCCTTTTTTCTTTCTATCATGATGCATTAAACAGCGCCACATACTCTTAACCTTCGCCAACACGGTAGACTATTGGCGTAACATCAAAGCTTTCCAATTTTTTACAGTTTCTATTACAAGTAAATATTCCAGTAGAAAACAAACCATTAAATCCCTACTTGAAATTCTTTGAATAAATATGTAGATCCACAAGCGCAACAGACACTTCCTTTTTTTTATACCTCCATTCGTATTTTTCCAATCCAAAACTTCCCTTATCTGAATAAAAATCTAGTGCAGGAGAAAAACAATTTTTTTATGTAAACTTAGTGTTGGATTTCCGTAGTTGTTATACAAAGGGAGAAGAAATAAAACGAAGTGAAAATATTATAGTGACAAAGGAATAAGCAAAGCATTGAATGAAGGAAGCGGTATTGATTTTAAAAAGTTAGGTTGTAAATAATGTATTTTCCATTCATAGCCTTTGTTGTGTTTCATAGTCTGCAGAAACCAATCGAAATACTTCTTTAAGAACACTTCCATTCACAAAAACAAAACTAAAAGGAGCTGTGGAATTCTGGCAGAATCGTTATCAAACAAGTTTTTTTTTTGGGGGGGGGGACGCAATTCCAGAGTGTCGAGAAAATTCCATAAGAATTTTTACAATGTTACAACGTAAAAAGAATAATGAAATCATGGATTTTGAATTCGTGCATGTCGTATAAAATACAAAAGAGAATGAATGCATAATCAATAAGTGTGCACTGTGTTTCGCGATGTTAAAAGGAGAATTTTTGAATTTCGTTGCATAAACTTACGTCAATCCGTGTTATTTTTAATATAAGTACTAAAAAAATTATTATTGATCCAAGACATTTGCAATTTTTACAGCACTGCAATGAGCTCAATTCATGAAGTCATATGATAAAAACAAACACGTGTTTTCCATTGAATTCAAAACAAACATTAAACTAATTGTACTTGTTGCTCTATTCGTAAAACTCAGATAAAATTTCAAATTTCATATTTGAGTAAAGATGTTTAAATGTTAGGAAAAAATATTTCTTCAAAAATATTTTTTTAAATTAAAAAAAAAATCATATTTTATGTTTATACTTGTAAATAAAAGGCATTGTGTATACATATGTACTTTTTAAGAGAAAGTTTCTGCAAAGAGCAAAACTTGGCAAAACCGGAGTGCGTGAACTGATTAGCTGGAAACACAAGATAGCTTTTATCATGTGACTATGACGTCGCATGAGTTTTTGAATTGATTGGTTAGAATCACGTGGCTTTCAATGTCATGTGACTATAACGTGACATGAATTGAGCCCATTAAAGATATGAATGTATTAATCTATATAACTCGTGCTAATAATCCAAAATTTACTTGCGTGTTCTGGCATTATATCAGAATTATATTTAATAAGCTATATTTATGAAAAATGTAGTCACGTGTTCTCCATTACATTCAAAACTGACATTAAACTTTTATTTGCTGCTCTTCTTGTAAAGCTTAGATACAGCTTCAAATTTGATAGTTGGATAAAAGTGTTCAAACTCTATTATTCTCCTCAAAACGTTTTTCAAATTTAATAAAAAAAAATCTTATATTATAATTATACTTTTAAATCAAGTGCATTTTGTTTACTTTTGGGCGTAATTATTGTTGACAAATATGTACTTTTTAAAAAAAGATTCTGCAAAAGTCGTCAAAAGCGAAACGCATGAACTGATTGGCCAGAAAGGCTTGATTGCATTTATCATGGGACAAATGACGTCACACGAATTAAGTTTATTATGTAGGAAATACTCTTCTGAAGAACTTACATGACTTTAAAAGCTCGGCTATAGAAATGCCGAAATCTTTTTATGGTTTAGTAATGTAAACCATTCTCTAAGTTATTTAATTTGGACTTGGTTATAGAAAGTTATTTTTTTTTTTCTCCTTATTTTATTCCTGATTTTTTTTTTTAAAGAAATAAATTGGATTAAAGCAAATATATAACACATATTTAGCAATTTTCTTGGGACTTTCTAAGTAAATCGCTAAATTATCTTTAAAAAGTTACTAAAAAATGGTGGAATTAAATCGTTATCAACTAAAAAAATGCCAAATTTGGTGAGCACTTTATTCTTTAAACCCATCACTTGTTTTTTGATTATTATTATTTTTTTAAGTCTATCGCTTATATTGTTGAAAATGTGGGAAAAATAAATTATTTCATTGAACATTTCACTCAAATTTACTTGAATTCTATCTGACGATTTTATGTTACTGTTGCATTGTAACCTTCAAATGTGCTGAATTGGTGGAAAGATGTTTCCCTTCAAACTGAAAAAGTTAGTTATAGAATAGTACTTAGAAAAACAAATGAAAACAATTTGAGTAACTTAAAGGAGAGTAGCTTCTTTTTTGGGACATTTTATGCTCCTACATTTTTGTTCGTTATAGGAAAAACCTTAAATCGAACTGGTCGTTTTTCCAGAGGGGGAAAAAAAGTACTGGATGGATTTGGTTGCCAATATGAGACTCTGAATTGGTGTAGTTTATTTTCTTATCATTCTAAATAAATGTATATGTACGTTAATAAAATAAAATGTTACAATATTGCGTTGTCTTTATTTATGAATTGCACTTATTGTCTTTATCTCACTTAATTATTGTTTATCACTTAATTTTGTAATATCTCCCTTATTGATTAGAAGTAATATCACAAGAGTCATTGTATCATAAGTTCTGATACAAAAATTTGAGATCATTTGTAATATATTTCAAAGAAAAAAAAAACCTTTAATCTTTCACGCATGTTGTTTTAAGTCAGTTAGAGCCTTAATACTTGGAACAGTAGCTTTCAACAGATATTTCTCTTCATCAAAAAAGAAAAACCCGTCAGAGATATTTAAAGTTCTTAAACATTTATTATATGGAAGTAGTGAGAGATTTTCTAAGACCTACAGCTTTCCGAACCGTAGTAGAAGCGGCCGTCCGCGTTTGGTGAAAACAACAGATCTTATCAAAGCAGTCAAGGATAAAATTCCTCGATATCCTTGTCGAAAGAATATTCTTCTTGTTAAACATATGAATGTGTCAAAAAGAACAATGTAATGGTAAACGAAGACCTTAGATTAAGAGGTTATTGAAAAATAGCAGTCCATTTTCTTACTAAATAATTAAAACGCCAGAAGTACCTTAGAGCAGTGCCGCACACAAGGGGGGGGGGCCCTGGGGGCCCCCCCCCCCCCCCCACACACACACACCAAAGCTCTTGATTTTTTTTCCGATTGATTATAATTCTAAGAACATAGTACGTAACATTTTATTAAATATCTATTATTAACAATTAATATTATTATTTTATGCTAATTATTCATTCACTAATTAGTTTTTACTGTTTTTTGTTCCCGAAAATCGACAAAATCAAAAGGAGCATGATACAAGAATGGTGGACTTTCGACCCGGGATCCCCCCACCCCCTTGAAAAATTCCTATGTGCGCTACTGCCTTAGAGCAATGATCCCCAACCTCCAGGGCCGCTTACCTGAATCAAACGGAATCGTTCCGCCAAGGAGAATTCAATTATTTCCATTTTATTTTCTGTGGTTTATTTCTCCCGAGCTTGTGTGACTTTCCATGGACGAGAGAAGTTAACCAGGAGCTGTGAGACGTCGCTTAAAGCTGCACCAATACCGCGCATGCGCAAAATATCGTGATATCATGATATATAAAAGATAAACAATGAACACCCTTCCTTAGCGAGCCGTAGTAAAATTACCAAATGTTGACCGGTCCACGGCAATATAAAAGTTGGGAAACACTGGTTTAGAGCAAAAGCACTATTGCAAGGGCTTATAAGAGCCAAAGACGAATTCTGTTTACCGACGGGGCGATTGTTGACGTTGAAAAATCTTACATTCACCAAAATCAACATGTACAGGTCGATTTAAAATAAGTGTGACTAATTTTAAAAGTTTACAAATATTTTTTGGTAAACTTCAATCTCTTTATTGCCAATTATATTTTAAAAATATAATGTTTAAGTAACCAATCTAACTATTTTTATTAGGGGGAGTAAATTGTGGCTTCAAAATTAGATCCTTAAACCTGAAAAGAAGTTTTAAAGATTTTGAAGGATGGTTGCTCAAATTCTGTTATACATAAGGCATTTAAAAATTAGATATAGCATTTTTCTTATGGATTACTGTTTAAACTTCGAAAAGAAAAGAAAATTGGGCTGGTAATCTAAAGTTCCAGGAATAAAATGTAGACGAAAGGAAATCCAAGGTGAAAAAAAAAAATGAAAGCTGAAAAGGCTTATCGCTATAGAAAATCCTTTGACTGAAAGAATTTTAACAAAGAAGCTACAGATATCGCAATCGGATAAAGAAAATTGGCTACAAAAAGTGAATAAATGTCATCAAATGTCTGCAAAGACAATAGAAAAATGAAGCAAATGTTCTTGGGCCTTATACTTAATACTATGGAAAGGTAGGTACAAAACATGGATAACTTCGGCAGAAGCACTGTTCATTTATAACTGGCGAAATGAAGATATAATATTTTCAAGTTAAAAGCATCGCAAAGTCGCAACTGTTTTGCAAAAGGCAAGTTGGAACCTTTAGCTGATATAGTATGGATGGAAATATCCACTCAAGACATAACAAAATCATTTTTCTCTATCAAAGACTGCTAAAATTGGTGCTAAATATTTCAGAATAGAGTTTTGAAACACATGATTAAAGAAAGTAAACGTCTTTACCCTCAAGGAAACTTTGTTTTTCATCAAAAGATTCTGTACCAAGTAATACTGTAAAACCATCTGTAAAATAGCCGAAAAATAAAAATATAAATAAATAAATTTTCTTCCTCCTGAAAAAGGACTACCACCCACCCCTGATTGTGTTTCTTGCAATTATTTTTAATGGGGATACTTTAAGAAACAATTAAATAGAAATATATAAAGTAAGAGTATACTTGAAGGGCTTCAAAAAAAATTTGAAAAAATACCCCCAAGAGAGATCGGAAAAGCTCTTTTGGCTTGGTCTAAGCACTTACGTACAATATACAATGCTAAAAGAAACCATATTGAAAATTTCAAGTAAATAATTTAATAGCATAAAAATTTATGATGCTTTGAAATTGGTCACATTATTTTTAAATCAGCTGGTATAAGCAAGAAGTTAGAGAGAAGAATAATGCCTTGCAAAGAGCATCTGGCCTCCATAAATAAGGGGAGAGGGGGTCAGCTATGAAAGCGTGTCAGAGTCTCGTTTTTACGAGAAAGTAGTGAAAACCCCGGCAAAATTTATCAAATCACTATCTTAGAACTAACAGATACTGAACTAAATTTAACTCGTTAAATTTAAAAAGGTCAATAAAAACTTTAAAAATATTTAATTCTATATTTCATTTCGAAGTTTTCTTTTCTATTTTATCTCCTGTATATAAGTGTATCAAAACAAACGGCACAATAAATTAGAGTTTAGAGTTTTGATCAAAATATGATTATCAAAAATAAAATAAATTATCATGAAACGCGAAAACTGGAAGAATAACATAAAATAAAAAAGTACTCTATAACATAGTGCATAAAACTGTAAAATGTATTTAAAAATTTTAACTACAGAAGAATTTAATTGGTAATATGATTGCACCTTCTGGATAATGTAGTATAATACTACTCGATAAATTTTATAGTTATTTATTTAAATTAAAAGGTATAAGAAATTCCGAAGCTAATCCATCAGAAAATTTCAAAAAATTCAGTAAAAAATGTAGTAAATTGCCGAGAAATCATGCAATTCAAATTTTTTAAACGTGTTTCCCTCTCTAGAATTTCAGTGTAATGGAATATTAATAATTATATTTAATTATTTTTTTCAAAACTAAAATGGTTTAT
>BMAV01005949.1:221887-248025 GCA_019973955.1 Trichonephila inaurata madagascariensis
AGAGAATGTTTTACTAATAAGTAAAATGTTGTATTGTTTAGTTATTTATTAAGATTATTTGTTTTTATTTTAAAATGTTGTTGTAAAGAATTCTTTTTTTGCTTTTTATTTTGGCCTTTAATGACAAGAATAAAATACACATCGTTTTCAACTTTATTTATAACATACTCTTATTATATAACATTAATATTTATACAATGTACAGTTATATTAATTTATGTGACTATAGAAAGCGGCATTTACAAATATGATACACATTACCATGTAATTATCACAAACAAAAATCACAAAATCTCAACTGGACGTGAGTAATAACTTTTGCCTAAGCAACCAAAAGTTTACATACTATTTTAGACACATTGTATAGATAACATACATTAATCACAGAAAATAAAGTACCATTTGTTTTAAGAGTAACACGCGAATGTACATTTCATGAAATAAAGTATACATATACTCTTATGAAATCAGAAAAGTTAAGAGCTTTATAAATACTGTAACAAAAACATATTTTGAATAAATTAATCGGTTAAAAAAAATAAGTAGCTGTAATATGTTTTAAACAACGTCTTCCAAAAAGTGTATAATTTCAATGACCATTTATGTTATATTACATTAAAATATGTGGTACTTGCGTAATATCGCAACCCTATTGACGACATTGAATAAAATCTCATGAATTCTAAAAACGGAGCAACCTGACGAGTATATGGAGCGCATTGTCTATAAAAATGAGTTATTAAATAATATTAATAATTATTATTATTTATAATAATGTAATAATATTATTAAATAACTAATTATTTTTTATTTTATTAGTAATTTTATTTTATTTTATATAGAGAATTACAAAAAAAATAATTATATATTATTAATTTATTAAATTTTATATTGTTTAAGAATTCGGTAAATTCCAAATTCGCATTTTAGTATTCGAACTTGTCATATCAACGAAAAGTTAGGCTTAGAATGGTCGCAAGCAGAGAAATATTAAACAAAGCACATGGTTACCATTTCAGCGCTTACCACACGAACAAAATAGGGCTTGCCAATTTGACGAGTTATCTTGAAAGTTGGCTTGGTTGCGATAATACGCAAGTACCAACTATGTTTTAAATACTTTTTGACTGATTTTGCTTTATTTGATTCTTTATTGGTGAGATCCTGACAACATTGGAGGTTAGAAAACTATATAAAATATTTTCAAGAGCTTGAGATAAATAATACAAGTATACGGACTTTAAAGCATAAAGGTAAATAAACTATAAATAATTTTACATGAAATATTTTTTCGAAAAAAGTTTATCTTTGCACTTTCTTTAATAGTGCATTGTAAAGTGTTTATTAAATATTTAACTAAAAAATAACAAATACATTTAAATAACCTTTTTGCATACATTATCTTAATTAGAGATACATAACAGTAAGAAGCGCACAAATAAACGATGTCTGACATTTGTTGCTTTAATGATATTCTGTTTAAATTTGAGCCCTTATTAGCAGTTATTAACTCAAAATATATATACAAGAATTTAAATATATTGCTATGATTTTTTTCCCTAATAATTGCTGCAATTTAAATGAAAGATTGAAAATTATAAGCTAAGTGTAAATATGGTTAAATCAATTGCATTAAATAAAATTTGGTTTTTTTTCCCGCTTAAAATTTTCAGCTCAGAAAAATGTTTCAAAATTTTAATGAAACGTTGTATTTTTTATGAATTAGTGACGATTTATATAATAAGTGTAATTTCTACAAAAAAAAATTACTCTCTGTGTACCATTAGAAGAACATATAATAAATATTTATCTCCTTTTAAAATACATATATACATAAACATTTATATTCACAGATCTAACAAGTTTAGAACCGGCTTTATGATTTAGACAGTTATTAAATGAATAAAAAAAAATACTTAAATAAATATGCTTGAATATTCATTTCCTATCACCGCAAAATATAGCAATGTCTCGGATTTTTGAAAGCCAGTTCTTTTACTAAAAGTGCTTGTTGGGTTTGCTCAGTGAAAAACATTTCTTGGACATCAAAAGGCCAGTTCAACAACATTAAACCTTTATTGAGCGAGGTCAGTACATCCTCGGGCGAAAAAAAAAATAAGGATTTATCTTTTATTTAAAAATGAGCTATATTAACCATTTGTGTAACACTAGCTACTTCAGCGGTTTCAGATTTCGAGTCGAATATTGGCCAATACAGACAAACAA
The DNA here is from genome assembly GCA_019973955.1 of Trichonephila inaurata madagascariensis. Classification (NCBI taxonomy): domain Eukaryota; kingdom Metazoa; phylum Arthropoda; class Arachnida; order Araneae; family Nephilidae; genus Trichonephila; species Trichonephila inaurata. The sequence goes on from BMAV01005949.1 coordinate 224,114, forward strand.
CGCGACGGCGCGCTCACAACTTTTCGAAACGCACTCATTCTTTCAGACGCATGTTCGTCACATCGCTACTACTTCGAAGTAGGGTTCAAAAGTTCCCGGACTGAGCGTATAACGTGGGAAATTTTTGCAATAGAGCGACTATGATAACATTTCTGTGTTATTGCATTTTCCTCCTTTTTTAAAAATTTTTTTTGCAAATCACGTGGTCGGTGGCTTGGCACAGCTTCATATTTTGTAGGTGGATACATTTAGTCTTCGGCGATTGAAAGCAATTGCGTTTGTTGAGCAGATAATGAATATCAAATTTTGTGTTCGTCTGGGTAAAAGTGCTATGGAGACAAACCAAATTTGGAAGCGTGTGTAAGGCTTTGATACATTATCGCGAACGCAAGCTTTTGAGTGGCGTCGACGTATCAGAGAAGTCAGAGAAAGTGTCGAAGACAACAAACGCTCTGGAAGTCCGCAGGCCTTCCGCACCGCTGAAAACATCGAAAAGGTTTCAGCGGTGATACGTAAGAACACGCTTCAAACAATAGCAGAATCTGTTAGGATATTATCGGCCACATGTCAATGAATACTGACTAAGGATTTTAACATGCATAAAGCGTATCAACATATCGTTCCCCTCATGTTAAACAAAAACTAATATGCAGATGAAATTAAAAGTGCTTCGCGCGCAGGCTGAATTAAAGAACATGGCTAAAAATGAATTCCAGAAATGTTTCGATGACCTTTACAAGCCAAGGAAAAAGTGTATTGTTACTCAAGGGTCTTATTTCGAAGGAGGATGTGTTTCAGCAGTTTAATTGATAATATTTTTTTTTAAGTTATAGACTCAGTCCGGGAACTTTTGAATCCTAATATGTGTTAGTAATTCAAGTATAATACATTTAGTATTTCGTTTTTACCTATTATAAATTAATAGTTTATATATTTTCAGTTATATGAGGAGCGTGACCTTGCCCCTTCGGGTTTTTTTCGACACATAATTGAAGAAGCGATACCGCACTCCTTGGCACTTTTCGGGCGTATTTTTTTTTTAAACCTTTTTGTTCGTCAACGGTTAGAACAGTTTGCTGCTAAGTTGACAGTGATTGAAACGCAAAATTAAAAGTATTTGTGTTTAAAGCCGGCTCGTGAAATTAACGAGTGATACGACCTATAACAACGCATAATATTCTCAGATTCACAAAACATATATTGCAAAGCCACCATTTTCAAATCCGTAGACGCATTCCGAAGCGGTAATTATTTAAGTTGGTTTATATATCGTCCTAAAATATGAACGAGCAAGCAACATTATTGTTAGTCTTCACACATTTACTTACTGAAGGAAATAAATCTTAAATATTGGTATATTCAGCCATTTTTCTTTACAATGAAAGTTCTTTGATTTTCAAAGTTAGTTTTAACGCGACTTCGTTATTCAAAAGAAGCATTTATATTAATCAACTAGGTTATTGAATTAAAACAAAAGAATGTAGAGTAATTAAATGTTTTGATTATTAGGAAAAAGAGGAACAAAATCATCGCAAGTTTTTGGCTCGGAGCTATTATAAAACATAATCTTAAGAAAATTAAGTATTTCATGTAATTTTTTTTTGTTTGTAATTGATGTTTTATGGAAAAGTGTTCTTTTGTGTTACATTTCCAAAATTCAACACAAAAGGGCCTCTTTTTCTCCTCAAATGCTTCTATTAATTAACCCTAATTAATAATTAAATAATTTAGTTCTTTTCTAATTAACTTAAATTTCACACGTGGAACAGAAATAATCTTTTTGGATCAACTTTTAATTCGTTTTTTTTTTCTTTCTTTTTACATTAACAAACACTTCAAAGTTTATAATTTCCTTTGGATTTTGATCCATTTTGAACACATTCGTTCATTCAGTTTATTGATGAGAGGTCATATGCCTCGTCAAATGGTGCCTCTCTCGAAAACTCTCATTGCAAATGTGGCATCTCAGTTTTTCCTCCCTCTTCAATTTCTGCGGATCGGTCTGTTTTTTGTGATGGGATCGCATGTGATACACTAAGTCACTCGTCATGCGAAAAGAAGCATTGCACTTGGCACACCAATTCTGGGAGGGAAACGACAAGGCAGCTAAAGACGGAGGAAGAAATGGTAACAGAGGAGGAGGCAATCCCTTAGCCCCTGCAAAAACGTCCATCGGTTGAGGTTTGGGGGCGTATTGAAGACCAGATGGCATGCTGGACATGCGCACATCAGTGAGAGTTGGCGACATCAGAGCAGTGAGCTCATATCCACCATCAGCCAAGTTTGGCATCTTCCTCATGACCTTGAATTCTTCCATCTTCAGTTGTTGGTGCATCGCGCCAGAACTGCTAGAGACTGTNGTAGACAATTTGGCACTTGGTGCAAAAGCACTTGTCATATGTCCATCCATTGTAGGGGCTGTAAGAACTGGGGGTGAAACAGGCGACACGCCATTCTGTGGCAAGGTCACTCCGTGGTAGGAAGGTGTGCTCGTTACAGGGGTCAGCGGGTATGGAAAGGGTGCGAAACCATTGGCTCCACTTTGGAATAAAAGTTCCCTTGGATCTATTCCTCCAGTGAACAAAGATAATGAAGTTATATTAGGATGAAATGCCGCACTTGATTTGTCAACCTTTTTGAAAGCACTAGAGCTGTTATTCTCCGGTGGGCTGAGATCCACGTTTGTGTGTATTGGCGAGTGGTACATCGGGACGTTCGAAGGGGTGGTTAACTTGAAAGCTTCACTCGGTGTCTTCCTAGGACTGCTGCTGGTTGAATCTACCACCTTGCCTTCTTCGCGCGTTTTGTCGCGCTCGGTAAAAACTGATAGTCTAGGTTTCTTGTGGGTAGAGACATATTCGTCAAGATTTTCAAGTCTTTTCTTTCCTCTTCCGTTGTTTTCAGACAAAGGGTCTGTTATACCATCGGACATTTTGGCACTGTCCGACGTCACGGAGCTTGTGGGTGATTGCGGACTGCGTGACTGCTCGTTCCTGTTGTCGCTGTCATTGTTCATGTCTGTGAGGGTGGCGATGTCGAAGTTCTTGACTCGACCCCCGTTTGTTTTTCTAAATGGGTTGTGCATGTTCACTCCTTGGTCTTTGCGTCTGCATCGGTACATCAAATGGGCTACAACAGGAAAAGGATTCTCAAATTGTTCCTGGCACAGCATGCATTCGAAACGCTTTTTGCCTGGGAAAAAAATGGTTTATTTTTTAGGTTCATAGTTTTATTGATGAATAGTTTAGTTTAATAAAATAAAATCACAAAGATTACATTTTGTATAAAAATTAACCAACCAGTCAAGGAATTGTTAACAAAGGGAGTAAGTAATAACAATTGTGCGTTTTTCGGAAAATAAGGAAATTATTTCTATGAACTTTTGAACGATAATCAATTAAGTGTCAATTGAGAGAGAGAAGGGGGAAAAATACTAAAAATGGAAAAAGATCAATAAATAACAGTATATATTTGAGAAGTTATTAATAAGTAATTAAAGTTCTCTCAATAAAAGTTTAGGTTCGTCTCATACTGCAATTGCCTCAACATACATATAAAAATCTTGACAACTGATAAGAAATTTCCTTCCCATATCCGCGATATAATTGAAACATTCTATTTAAAAACATTTAAAATATTATTAAAATGACAAATTTTAAAAATCCGTTGAAAAAGCTACATACACTGAGACATTGCCATCCTGTGATGACCATGTCTTACCGGATCCGCGTAAGCTAGAGGTGTGGGATTATCAAAATGATGAGACATAATTCTTAATACAACTTTTATTAAGAATAACTTATATCACTTAAAGACTAATTTTGACAATTATTAATTAAAGTGAGAGTCGAGCCCAAACTAAATCACGTATTTAAGTCAGATCACGCAATTAGATACTCTATCTCAATTATCCTAAATAATCCTGTTATCTAATTACTTATATCTAATATTACCTTTTCCTGTTCTGGTCCCTTGACCTAGAGATTATAATCTATAACTTTATATAAGAAGATTCTTGATCCGCAAGGTAGCTAATTCTTGATCCTCCAGATTCCACACTAAGCTTTGTCACGCTATTGATCAGACTGATTCCACACTACAATCTCTGAGCCTGCTACGCTATATTATGCTATCGTTATTGCTATTGCTATTTCTATGTTTGCCGCGCTATCCTTTTATAGTATATCTCATTTACATATTCGATCCGTTTCTCTTCTTGGTATTGGGTTGGAAAGGTTTTGCCATTAATCGTGGCCGTCAAAGAACATAGGAGTTATGTTAATCAGAAAGACGCGAGAGACGTCACAACACCAAGATAAATAAACGTTGTTAAAAAGTCAAAAAGTGATGTAACAATGACATTTTTTTTATTACTAAATAAAATCGAGGGGCTAAATTCATGAAACGTCCTAGTCATATAACTGCAATCACGTGTACCCAGCCAATCAGTTCATAAATTTATATGACGTCATAGAACACGTGATTGCATTTATCATGAGACCGTCGTGAATTTAATCCATTGTAACACCATTATTTTTTTCATCCCTCGTGAAAATTAATTAATTTTAAAATCAAAATTAATAGTGATTTTCATGTCATTTTAAGGTATTCGATGTTAAACTCAATTTTAACTCATTAATACTACGTTTTGCTTAAGTAACATTTGAGGGATCAAAATAAAAGTCCAAGCTTTTGGGCTTCAGCTCTTCCTTACCTTCCATGACATTCGGCGGTATGACTGGGAGCTTCAGAATATCTGCTAAATCCTGACCAAACCACGCTCTGAGTTCTTCGCCGGATGAGAGTTCTCTGAGCGACCGGAAGTACAGCTGACCACCCTTCACTATAATCTCCAGGGTTTGCTCATCCGGATTTCTGGCCGGAAGTATGTGCGCAAGCCAACTGGGAGTCTTTGGCAGTCCGTTCCCATTAAACTGATCCTTTAGTGACACCTGTTGGAGAAGATCAAAAGTATTTTCTTTAGGTGCAAGTTTATGTGTGTTATGAGAAATTTCAATCTAGAGAAAATATTTGCATCGGTGTATTATTCACAAATTTCACCATTGCGAGAACTTTTTGGTACTTTTCGATTAACAAAATGCCAAATTGGAAATAGTTTTGTATCTGAAATAACTCAATAAATGGCATAGTTGACTGAATTTCATGACTAGATGAAACTGGTAGCTTTGTATCTGCTGTTTAATGTGAAACTAATGAAATAATTTTTTTTACTTAGTTTTCATCAAATATGTGTTTTTTCCCTAAGACGTCCCAGGGGTGTTAACTTTGTCTCGAGTGGTGAAAATATAAACAATTTTCAAATAGGTATAATTCTTTTAAGTTTAAATTAAATAATTCGAATCTTTTACACATTATTTACAAAGGATGATGGCTTCAAAAAAGTACAAAATGTTTGAAATATAGTCATAATTTTAAAAATTATAAGCATATGAAAATATGTAATGAATATTAATTTTTTTTTTTTTTTTTTCGTAGCGCACGCTATTTTCTAAAATAGTAGCCTCTGATGTATAAAACTTTATAGAATTATGAAATGTATCATACTCTTAAGACCCTACATCATTTTAAAATATATCTTTCTCGTATTTCAAAATACTTGAAAAGTATTGAAATTTTTTAAAAAAAATTTAAAAATGTAATTTCTTTATTTTTAAAACAATATAATTTATGATTCTACTATTATAAAATTACTACAGCGTAATAAGGATACATTTAACTTTATAAATCGACTTATTGCTAGTAATTAAAACTACTAATTAAGAAAATACCATGCGCGCAACGTAAAACTTAATATTTCTTATAGAAATGTTTCTTATTTTCATATGCTTATAATATCTAAAATTATGATTATATTTTAAACATTTTATACTTTTCTGAAGCCCCATTCCTTTATAAATAATGTGTAAAAGACTCGATTTGTTTAATTTTAATTTCAAAGAGTTATATATGTTTGAATATTGTTTATATTTTCAGCCCTTAGAAAAAGTTAACACCCCTGAGACCCATTTAAGGGAAAAAAAACATAGTTGATGAAAATGAAAACCTCTTGATGTTCAGAAAGGCACTTTATTACCACGATAGCTGTGTGATTACGGTCACAGCTATATATTTAAGGCTGTCATTGCTTCTGACGAATCTTCAACTGGAAACTTGATGACATTAAGATTATCCGCTTTAAGAAGCTACTGTCCATTAAGTTTGTTGAAGCTTGAAGTCCTCACGTTGCTATGGAAGTTTGGAGAGTAAGATGCTAGCTCAAGTGCTCGTCCTCGATGTTATTTGACTGTGGTTCAAATTTGAATCCATCCTCGTTGACCCTCGTGTTGCTTCAGAGTGCGACGTTAATAACCAATCGTAATTAAATCAAATTGACCAAAAATGAATCACCCATCCTTTAAAGGTTAACTATCGATATCATCTGCACGACCAAATCACTTTTATAATTCCTATGCGAGAGTAATCTAGTAGAAACGAGGGACTCCTAAGTTTAGCATATTGCAACAAAAAAATCGATTACGTATAATAATTTACGTACAGTAGAACGTCGTTTATCCGAATCTATCGGGACAGAACACTGTTCGGATAACCGAAAGCCGAATGCGATCCATGCAGATACGAATCCTTGATGATACGAATATTGCAACAACAATTTATGATATTCGAAACTGATGTGAGCAAAAATAGTACTTTACCTTAAGCACTTGCTTGGAAGTGGAAAGTTTGTCAACACATCTCCAAGTGAGCACAGCTAATGAATCCGGAGACCCGGAAGAGAGGGGTAAGGGGCCAAGGAGGGTGCCACAAGTGATCACATCTTCAGTGACTACGGATATATAAGGCTCGCTCATTCTTTAGAGGTCTAAAAAACAGAAAAGATAATAAACAATATTTCTTTTAGAGAAATATGGGTTTCATTTAACAAAAAGCTGAGCAAAAAAAAAAATGTTTTGTTATTAAATTGAAAAATTTGAATATTACGAAGGGAAGGATGAAGTTTTTAAAATATGAGCAGACGATAAAATATTTTTAACAATTATCGATCGTATGCAGATATAGTTTATTTCTGCTGACAATAATTTCTAGATCACTTGCTTTTTAGTTAGAGTAGAATTAATTTAGCCGCCCATACAGTATAATGGTTAGTGGCGCTGACTGCTGTGCCGTAGGATCTGAGTTCGAATCCCGGATAAGGCGTGGATGCTTATAACTTATAATGACTATGTGGCATGGAGACACTCTTTATATTTTTCAAGTCATAAATCCTCTGGAGAGGTTGAATGGTTTGAAATATTTAATGTTTGGAAAAATCGCGCGTCTGTATATAACTTCATTGATACTGGAAGGAACTATTTTTATCTACCCTAAGATTTGATAAGTTAAACTTTTTACTTTAGCCCTATTTCAAAAACTTAAGAATGGTCTTCGTATGTTTTCAGGATCACTAAAGAAGGTTACGAAGAATTAAATCTTAGATTATATGTAAAAATAAAATTTGATTTTAAAAATTGAAATTACTCTTAAAAGTCAAATGCATTTTTATATCGTATTACATTATATATAAGCTTGTTTATGTTTAATTATACAACCTTCATATAAAGCTGAAGTTGAACAATAGAATTTCGTGTATAAATCAAAACATATGTTTCCTATTATTATTCAATACGATTATTCTTTAATAATGTAAATGTTTCTAATTGATATATATATTCCCAATATAGTCTTGAACCTGAAGAAGCGGGCATAGTAGGCACGAGTCTCCCATGCCCTATGCCGATTAAAAATATATGCTATCTATTTATTACAATGAATTGTTTGTTCTATAAATATGTTGGAGAGAAAGAGATAAAAACTTAAATAAAATTATCCGTAAAATACATGATTATTCATAATGATCGGCAAAGTTTTGAAGTGACGAAAAAACATTTCAAGTTTTATTTAAAAGTTTGCTAATCGTAACTTGTGTAAACCTTGGTTAGACGTCGTACATCAATGCAATAGTCCAATTTTTGCCCCACTACTGAATATAGTACAATTAATTTTATTGACAGCACGTGTTTTACTTTCATGCAGTCATAAGAAGTTAGTGCATAGTTTTCATGCAGTCATAAGAAAACTTCGTTATAAACAAGTAATACACACACACACACACACACAAAAATTAAGTCAAATCCTACTTAGGTCAACAAAAAATTTTTTTTTTATTTCAGTTACTTTCTATTAAATAGTTATAATTAATATAAATATGTATATACATATGACAGAATCACAAAATTAAGTGACAAAATAGAAAGCGATTTTCCTTGCAATTATGCATTTTCCTTTCTATATAGGGTGCTGGACTATTTTTGTTACTACTTATTCATTAACAAAATTTAATTACAGGAAATCATTGTCAAAAAATTGGGCCACCCCAGGTCGGATTCGAACCCACGACCATTAGATTAGAAAACCAACGCGTTATCCATAGCGCTACAGGGACACAACGAGCAATTTTTCATTTTATATACGGTGTTGGATTATTATTTTTGTTTGTTACTATTTATTCAAAAATTAAATTTAATTAATGAAGTAATATCTGAAAAAAACTGTATTAACATCAAGTGTCATCTACTACAAGTTTTAAAAAATACAATTGAACTTGAGTGGATGGATAAAAAGTATTTTATTAACGATTGAAAATTTTAACAAGATATATATTTATGTATAAATAAATATATATATATATATATATAGGGAGAGTGTGAACTAATAGTAGGAATTGAAAAACGGCAGTGTGTGTCAGAATAACATAATCCATCCAACTATGACTTCATAATCGAAAACTTGAACCGAACCAAGGCGAGAACCATCCTTCTGTAAAATCATACCCATTCTATTCTCAGCCTCGGTGGCGATGAACAAAGAGCAAGAAAATTAAATTTACCCTTGTCAGAGAACCCCAACACATTCTGGTAACTGTTCGTGATCCATCCTGGAAATTAAAACTCGAGGAAGATATCTCTCAAACATAATGGATGGTCACTTCATCGCCAGAAAGAAACGATGATGATGAAGAAGAGAGCAAGAAAGTAAAAAAAAGGAGGGGAGCAGGAACAGACCACATCCCCGAAGCGATGAAGGGTGTTCTCCAGCCAACATATGCAGGAGAGTAGAACAAATGAATTATGGAACAGCGAGAGATTTCTTCATGGCCCATCACCCCACGTCTGGCCACAGCCTCGGGAGGTTTCTGGACGGCGCCAACCATCAACTTCCAGGCTCATTTTCTTTTATTTGGAATGGGTTGGCCCCATCTTTATATACAGAAAACCGCCAAGGATTAAAGGAAAATGAGTGGTAGGATGTCACTCGAGAAGTGGCAGTTTTAAGGTTGAAAACGATGTGAATAATATGTGAAAATAGAATCCTGATCGATTTGTCGAATGATGCCTGTGTGCATGTGTAAACAAAACGTTCGGTCAAGGAGGAAGGATGCTAGAAATCTGAAGATGATCTTCGAAATAGATTGGGGTACATTACATTTATTCTTTGATTTAATGTATTAATGAAGCATTAAAAGTTAATTGAAATAAGTATTATAAGTGAATAGGAATGTGTACCATATTTATTTATCTAAACCGCCATCGATACTAAGGCTTACTAAATTCTCAACAAGTATGGGAAAATACAGCGTAAAATGGATTGTCGATATCTGATACTTATATATGAAATTTTTCTTAAAAAAATTTAATGAGAACTAATAAGAAGTTAATAATTTATTTTACCAGTATTAAAAACTTTTAAATACTTACGTGAAACTGTAATTGCTCTAACCGTCTCAGTATTGATGTTAAATTTCCCAATCTTCCGAATTTTTTCACCTTCAAAACCAAAAAAAGGCAGAGTGCAGTTGGAAAGACAACAGGACATTTTTTTTAAAAAAAGTAGCCAGTTTTTGCGAAGATGGGTACTTAATATTTATTATTGACAGTTTTATGCCTTCATAAAGTATTTTTCTGGTTTGTGTTTGATCAAGTACAATTCATTCATTTATGCATACATTATTTATTAATTCATAATTCATATAATCATTAATTTTCATTTTCATGTAATAAATGCTGTATGCCTTCAAAAAGTACGTATTTTCCTTTTTTTAAGGGTACGCGGGAGCTCACATTTTCTGTTGCAGTCTCAAGCAAACAGTACATATAAGTTCTCTCTCTCAGTACGATATCTACGATATCTTCTAAGGAATCACTAGTAGTTAATCTTTTTTTTTTTTAATTCCACTCTCAATAACCCAGCATTTTCCCAAACTCGGTCACCCTTCGGTCCACATTAGGTCGAGTTTTCGCGACTCTACTGTACTTAAAAGATACTAAAGTTTTTCAGGACATTTATTACATATGGGATATAAGCATGTAGTATTCCTTAAGGAATATTTAAGTCGTAGAACTTCCAGAGTCTAAAGCAGTGCTTCTCAAAGTTTCAATATTCGCGACCCAATATTCAATCATAATTTTCATCGCACCCCCCTCATACAATAACAATGTATTGAATTCAATAATATTAGACTTAGACGTTAAAACTAATATACGACTTTAACCTCTTAAGTGCGACTGGTGTATATCAACTTCTCGCTCAGCCAAAGCATTAATTTCCCCGTACGTATATATATGTCTTTCAAAAGTACGATCTTTTCTGTGCACTGGTATCCATAAAATTATTCCGAAGGCTTAATACAAAAAAGGACTTGACATTGTATGTGAAATATTTACCTATTTCAAATTATTTGCTTCTTTATTCCTTCCCCCCCCCCCCCCCTCTCCCCAATACATCGCATACGCTCGTCTACGTGGAAAACGGTTGGCATTGGGAGGTGAATCACGTAACTTTTAATCGACAATTAAGGGATTAATTATAAACAGTACAAATTACCAAGATAAGTGTTAATCTTTATATATAATTTTATATATGACAAGCCCATGGGGTTACTGGTAATTATTAAACTTGTTTTTAACTTTGTACTGTTAAATTGATTTTAAAATACATTGTAATGCACTGATACATTTTTAAGTGTAATATATCAGTGTAAATGTGTGTATTTTATTTTTCATTCTGTCTCAGAAAGTATCTATTAATTTACTGAAAGTTAACGAACAAATTTAATTAAATAAAACTTTGTTTTCGATTTTTCAATATGCTCGCGCCCTTCTCGTAGAGTTGTTACGGCCCCCAAGGGGGGTGCGCCCCACAGTTTGAGAAACGCTGGTCTCAGGGGAAAAAATAAAACGAAATATTTATGTTCCAACAACGTGTAGGTATATGAATCAAACCTAAATATAAAAACTTAAATATCAAATTTCATGAGATGATAAAATATATTACGTATTCGACTACACGTTCGGATACAGGATTTTGAAAGACAGTATACATGGATATTTTTTTATATGTATTGTCACTTAAAATATAAATCTAAAATTTTTTAAACTATGTTATTACAAGAAAGAATTATTTAAATGCAAAAGTGTTTCTATAGTAATAGATTTTGCTTACATATGGCTAAAACTTCTGGACTAGGATATGTAAAATAAGTCACATTATTTTTTAAAGTTACTACTAATTGAAATAATAAGTTATTTGTTAAAATTTTCTACTGATGTATTAAAATATGAATAAATCCACTTCTAAATTATGCTTTTCAGAAATCCTAGTTCATGTTCTGCTGTGTGTGTGAGAAGTCTTAACTGTATATATAGCCAAATTATTACTATTATCAAAGAACTTTTTATAGGGGGAAAGAACGTTTTGAAAATGTCATTCTTTTTTCATTTTTGGCTTAAAATAGAATTTCAATATTTTTTTTTTATTGTAATTATATTCTTAAGCCAATTTTGTATGTAGACTCAAATGCAGGTAACATGAGATATCAAAAAAACTTTTCATTTATACGCTTTTTCAAAATCATGTTTCCGAAAATAGTTGGATACCTTTAAATATTTCCTAATAACATACGATAGAAATTTGTAAAAGAACTTTCGAGATTGATTAATATGTTTTCCCATTTGTTTCTTTTTATTTTAATTTTCGTTATGACTCGATGATTTGATTTTTAATTCTTAATCTTGGATATCTTCACCGCTCTTACCACGTATATACTTCAAAGATTAATAAAATGTGTGAATTTTTATTATTAGTTCCGATATAAAATTAAAAATGTCTCTCAGAAAGAAAATAATACCCACTACGCAACAATGTTATTAATCCACACTCTTGGAAAAACTGGATGAAAATAAATGTACTTTTATCGTGTCTAAAGCACAAATGGGTATAAATCAGAAGATTATGAACATTTTACAATTATCAAGTTAATAATGTGCTTTACTTCATTCAGAGCCCTTATTTTTCGAAAAATAAGTTAAATATAATATCTACAAAATATACAAAAGGTAATTCCAAAAGGAATTTGTTTCATAACGCTTTAGAAGCAAAATCGTGCATTACATAAAAGCTTTAAATTTCGAAAACGAATTCATTTTAATGTTGAACTAAATTAATAGTTATTACCTTCCATTTACTACGTCCCCAAGATACGGGTGATCTTTAAAATGCGTACAGATACTAATAGAGATTTCGTGTAATATCCCACAATTTTGAATTGCTAATCAAATGTGGTTCTCTCGAATTATACAACAACTTCCACGGGGTACTCGGAAAACAGTTTTTAATTACCTATGCATTTTATCAAAATATTTTACGTTAGCTTTTCCAGAAAATTAGTCTAAACACATTTAAATCCGAAAACTGTTTTCCAATTCTGCACTCATCTACCAAATAAATCCTAAAATCATCGGGAATTGTTTATTCATGGGAATAATAACAAACTTTACATCGTAACTACATCTTCATTTTCAATTACCATACGAGTCGGCGGCCTCAATCCATCCTAAAATACGACACCGAAGAGCAATAATACCATTTCGTGGTATTCTCTTACCCACACAAACCGTCGAAGATTGAAAAGTTTTCTTTGCGCGCGGAAAACCTCGCCAACACCTATCCCGCAAGGAGGCAATTAAAAGGTTGTGGAAACTTGATTAGAGGCGCGGATATTTTCAGGAGCCGCAACAATGCCACTGATTCGATTAAGGCCTATCGTGATTACAGACAATGACCCTGTTATAACACCCCTTGATTGAGCGCAAAGCGTCTTCGAAGCTTGCCTGACATCTCGACGGAACATTAATCACTGTCGCTTGCCTCCAGGGCAGTGGGCGACCCCCCTCCAAGAACGTCAAATTGGAAGCCTCCCCCTCACCAAAATATTGGGCAACCCGGGGGCGATCTTCAGCATCTTGGCAATGGGCAAGTACAATCCGCTTACTCGACAATTTTGCCCGGGACTTGGGGGTGTGAGAAGGGTAGGGGTGGTCGAGGAGCATTGAGATGGTAATAGAAGGATGGGGGACATCACAAAAGACAATTGGACACCCTGGTTCGGAGAGTGAGTACACGATTCAGTTGCTAGAAGATGGTTTTACTGGGGGAAGGGGATGATGGCGACAGATTATCTGGTGATGCTACGTTTGGCGATATTAAGTAAAGACGGTGAGATGTCTTTGGAATAAACAACCAGAATTTTGTTAAGTCCCTTAGGAAAAAGAAGTTAACAAGTAATATAAAAAAAATGTCAAGTCAATTCCTACTTTGACCAACAAAGAAAATTTTTATTTTAGCTACTTTTTATTAAATACTTACAATTAATATAAATATGTATATACATAGGACAGAATCACAACATTAAGTGGTCATTAATTATCATTAAAGTATCATATTGATTGTCATTCAAAACAATCGTGTCTATAAAATTTCAGTTCAACTGAATGCTTTAAAACGTGAGAAAAAAATCTTTTAAAGTTTTGACCCAAGTTGTGCTAAAAATGAAACCAACGTGGCTGTATCAGTAATTCTTTAAATAATTAGTTTCAGTCAATTGAATTTAATTAATTATAATTAAATTATCGTATTTTTACCCAAACGATATTGTATAGAAAATTTCAGTTCAAATAAGCGCTTCAAAATGTGAGGAAAAAAACCTTTTCAAGTTTTGACACAAGTCGCCAAAAATGATGCCAATGGGCTGTATTTGTAATTCTTTTATTAATTAGTTTTAATCAATTAATTTTTATTATTTATAGTTAAATTATTGTATTGCCATCCAAAATAATCCTGTATATAAAATTTCAGCTCAATTGAGCGCTTTAAAATGTATTTTATTAACGATTGAAAATTCCACCAAGATAAATATTGAGAGAGTGTGAGCTAATAGTAGAAATTGAAAAGGCTGGATCAAAATTGGTACAATTTATCTTAAATACAGCAATATTAGTCACATTTTACCTTTAGAAAAACTACGTCTGGAAGCGTGATTTCTGAAAAGCGTAAGAAAATGAATAACTCTTGATACATATATTTAATGCCCCGTAAATTAGAATATATATAAGAAATTGATTTAAGAATACTATTCTAAGAAAAGAGTAATTAAAACAATTTTCGGGGAAAAAATGAAGAAAGAATGACAATTTTCAAACGTTCTTCTCTTATGGAAAAGGCTTTTGTAACAATATTTTGAATTTTTTTAGTTAAAATTTCTGCACAGAAGCTGAACTAGGATTTTTGAAATATATAATTTAGAAGTGGATTTATTCATGTTTTATTATATCAAAGTAGAGGAAGTTTGACAAAAAACACCAGTTATTATTTCAATTTACCTTAACTCTGAAAATAATATGAACCTTTAAAAAATTTAGTTCAATTCCAGTATAGAAGCCCTAGCTAATTATATAAGCAAAACATTATTACAAAAACATTTTTCATGTAACGAGAATGTTTTGGAAGAAAATGCATTTAAATAATTTTTTCTTGAAATAATATTTATAAAATCTTATATTCACAATCCAATTCAACTGACTCTAAATATCCAAAAATTGTTTTAATACCCCCTTTAACACTAGAAAGACAGAAACTTAGTATATACCTATATTGCCCAAAATCAGTCAAAGTGACTGCATTGTGAAAAAATAACTACCGTGTAAAAAAAAATTAAAAAATGTTTAAAATTAATTTTTAATATTTTTTATATTATTTACAGTCATATAACAAGTTATTAGTAAATACTAACAATAAGAAAAAATTTACTTCATTTGGAAGAAAAATATATTTAAAAAAATTCTAAGAAATAGTGTCATTCTATACATAATTGTTTTTCTGATTGTAATTAAAAAGCAGTTAAAATGACTTTCTTGGGCAATCTAGTGTTAAAAATCATGGTTCCAAAAGGAAATCAGCTTATAGAGATACTACCCACTGTAGTATTTCAAACCTTTTTCCTTATATCCATTTTGAGAGAAAAACAAAAAAAAAATAATTTACACGCCAATTCTCTAATTTAGCACTTATTAGCAACTCATGAAACCAAGCACTAAAGAGAGAGATTAGATCGAAAGAAAAAAAAAATGAATAACATGAAATTCTGTTCGTGAAGTTAAATTTTCCTATCCATTATTAGTCCAGAAAAAATACTTCAGTATAATATTATCGAAATGTTTTCAAAACGAATAAATATTTAAATATATTCCTCTGAACACAATTAATGTAAATGAGAAAATACGTTAAACACTGAGTTTATTATACAATTTTGGGATAAGCCTCTCAATCAGGAGCGGCTCTAGGGCCCGACAAACCAGACCTCTGTCCGGGAAGGCAAGTTTTAAGGACGGCATTTGGATCGAATTAGAGAAATTTTTTTTTTGTTGTTACAAAAAATTTTGCATATTTTCTGAAATATTATTGGGTAAGAATGTAGTATTTCATTCAACGTATCTTATTTCCTTATTTTGTACACTGTATGTTAAATGCCAGTTTTCTTTTCTGTTGAAATTTGAAGGGTTCGAGAAGGGAGTATATGTTAAATCATGAAATTTGATATGATTATACATCTTTCACAAGTAGCTTTCTTTTCATCCCGGAGTGAGGTCACAACGGACATTCCTTTCACCCATACGATGTCCGGTGTCAGCAATCCAAAAGGGGACAGGAGTAATTGGAGTTTTTGATAGCTAGAGAACCACATGGGATGTTCTATTTTATTCTCGAGTGTAGTTACTATAAGTTAAAGTAAACGCTTGGGGTCCCCACCAACAGTATTGATGTACGTGTATAAAGGACGATAATCGTTGAATACATTTTTTAAACTAAAAAAAAGTTGCTTACATACGTTTTTACGTGTTTATAGCACTAAACTAATAAAATTAAACTCTAAAAAAAATTATTACTTTTTTTAAAAAAATTCTAAGTTCTCATTAGCTTTTAAAAAACTAAGTTTTGAATTACACACTCATTTATTTCTAATAACTCATTCTGAATTATTTGAAAGTGTATTCTTAAAAACAAAATGTAGACGCTACTCTAAATTAATGAAAAAGCAGGGGTTTGCAACCTATGGCACGCTTGCCACATGTGACACGTGGTGCAATTCTCAGGGGCACATTACAGAGTTATGAAATAAAGTTAAATCTCTTTGTCTTCCCTCTCTACGACTCACACATACAGACTATTATTCTTTCAATTCTTCGCTATAAAACGATTTTGATAAATTTGCTTGTGTGCAGTTTTTGTGAGACTCATTCTTAACGTTAAATATTCAATTTAAATCAAAATGATTGTGTAATATTTGTAAAATGAAAGAAAATCTTCCGAGTTATTGAAAGTAAAACTTAGAGAATTATGAAAATAACTCGAAGATGAAACTATCAATAAATCAACAGCTATTTTAAATTTCTTCACATCATTGCCGGAGCGATTCAATTGTTTGAAGAAAACTGCAAGTGCTCTGCTTTCCACTTTTGGCTCAACATATATACGTGAACAATTTTTTTTCTCATACTAAGTATATTTTGAGACCACAAAGAAGTTGTTTAACAGCTGAACATTCAGAATCATGTGCCAAATAATATCACACGTATTTCACTATATTTCAGGAATATACTCGTACTTTGTTTATTTCATAGTTTAATATATATTCTTAAGATGCATTATATATGTGCAATTGTATTTTTTTTTATTTATGATGAAGGAAAAGTAATATTTTACATTGCTTATTTTTGTGTTAATAAATATCTTTAAATGAAAAGTAATAGTATATAATAAAACTCTCTAAATTTGTATTTTTAACCCCTATTCTCTAACTCTGGATACATTTCTATAGAAATTGAATTGTTTCAAGATTTTTTAATGCATGACACGCTGAATCATATTGGTATATGGGTTCGGCACAACACAGCTATAAGGTTGCCGTCCCCTGGTATAAACGATCCTATCTAATGGTAATTTTCTCCTCCAACCTTCATTAGAACACCGATTTGAATGCGTATGAAGCATAAAAAAAAAGAATGCAGATTTTTATGGAATTATGTGACGAACTCGTGGCCAGTGTTGTTGAGTCACGAATTTGAGACCTAGTGCTACTGAAGTCCCACTGAGTAGAGGAGCTAAATATATGTAGAAGCGTTACATTCGTTAATAAAAGCAACACGCAACTTAAAATTCCAGATATAAATTTTCTTTTTCATTCCCCTATTTAAATGTTAACGTAATCCTCACAAAACACAAAACCGTATCTTATTTTAGTGTGAATAATTTTATTTTACTAAAATTTATTTTTATCACAATAACTCGGTAAAAATTTCTATGTAAAGGTTTATTTTTATCGTTCCAATAACTAAAAGACACAATCCAACTCGTAGAATGCCTCACATTACGGGTGAAGTTTTGAAAAATCGAATTGAGTTCCACTTTCTGTTTTAAAAGCAAGAGAAGGAAATTCACACCCCACCAACAAGACCCAAATGACACCATTGGATGATTATAATAAAAATAAAAACCCTTTCTAAGGAAAAGTATCCTCATCTTGGATAACCATGTCGCTAAGTCCAATCTTGATGAAAGCTACATCACTGGTACTCCCCCACCCCCGCATTTCCACTTTCAACAATGGGCAAATATCTCTTCACTTCGCTTCAACACTCTCCGAGAACACTGTATTTCATCTTCCAAAAAGCCTTCTGATGAAGCACCGCATATATGACACCTCCAACCCTCTGCAAACAAAACATCTGCTTGGACGGCTGCTGGTCATAATTTTGGCGATGGGGGGTGTAGAGTTTCTTATGGACATTCCCCCCTTCCCCCTCCGGCAATATTTATACACCATTGTATAAAAAGGCGGCAGTTTACATATTGAAAAGAAGACCATTCCCATAGTAATCAAATCTCTTAAATGGACCGCCCGAACTGGTGCTGGACTCGCTCATTGTTTATGGCATGGAAATCGATGGAACGGGTCCGAACAGACGAATCTTCTCATGAATCTGCACACATTTGGAAGATTGGGTCTTTGGGTTCTTTCTTGTTTTTGTTCTTTGTGTTTCACTTGAAGTGCGACTTTTTCTTTTGGTGGCAAAATATGGTGAGGGACGATTCTAAGGAGAGTAACTGGAAGAAAGTCGTCAAAATGCCATCAAGTGCTCGTGGAAGTAAGATGTATTTTTTTGTGTTCTGTTGTGTTCGAAATTTATGTATTTGTGCGGGTGGAATAAAAGAAGAAGTGGTTAATATATTTCGAGAATAATAGATGTTGTGTGCATATTTTACACAGTGATATTTATTTATAAACGGGCCGTTTTAAGAAATTGATACTCCTTAAGATATTCATTCATTCATTTTTCCTTATAAAACTCTTTGAAAAACATTGTTAAACCTCGATTTTAGATTCCATGATTGCTAGAATGTAATGAATACCAATATGAAAGGAAAATAGATTTGAAAAAGGTAAATAATAGGAGTTGGGAAATCATCTCTCTGGTGAGCAATATTCATTTTAAGACATCATTTGACGGTATTATTTAATGGTTATATAAAACATTTTTATTTTAAATGATCAAAAGTTCTCTTTTAAAGAGACTGACTACATTCGGCCTTACGAACCCAGGCCCTACAACACAGCAGTCAGCGTTACTAACCACTTTCCCGGATGGCGGGCTGTTTTTTTTATTATCAGTTGAATCAGAATATACGTAGGAAATTATTTTAAGGTATCCGACTACGTTCTGAACCGTAATGTTAAAAAAGCGCATAAATGGATAATTTTCATGATATTTAGTGTCTCTTAGATTAAAATACACGTATAAAATTGTTTTAAGGACATTTTGACAAAAACAAATTTTTTAAATACAATATTTCGGCAAAAAATTAACTTAGAATAATCTTTTTTCAAAATGTTCTCCTTTTGTGAAAAATTCTTCTATTATAATAATATTTTGCCTGTCTATAGCTCAGACCTCTGTACAGAGGCTCAACTATGATTTTTAAAAAAATCACATTAATTTCAGAGTTACAACCCATTGAAATAATTATCGGCGTTTTTTTCTTCAAATTTCTCCCCTCTGTTGTCGTAAAACATGGATAAACCCACTTCTAAATTATATATTTCAAAAATTCTAGTTGAGCCTCTGTAGAAAGGTCTGAGCTGTATACAGGCAAAATATTATTGTAATAGAAGCATTTTTCACAAAAGGAGAACATTTTGAAAAAAGAATATTCTAAGTTAATTTTTTGCCGAAATACTGCATTTAAATAATTTTTTTTTTGTCAAAATGTGTCCTTAAAACAATTTTATATATGTATTCTAATCTAAGTGACACTAAATATCATACATATTATCTATTTATACGCTTTTGCAAATTCACGGTCAGAACGTAGTCGGATACCTTAAGCATATTATAACAATAAAAAATTGTTTAAATGCAATTTTTGAGATAAAATGAAGAAAGAATGACGTTTTGAAGACACTGTCCTTTTCATGGAAATTGTTTCTATAATATTTTACTTACTATACATAGCTTGTGTGTGTGTGTGAGCTTCTATACTGGGGATGAACCAAGATTATTGAAATATATATTTTAGCAGTGGATTTATTCATATTTTATTTATATCAGAGCAAAGAAATTCTTAGCAAAAAAAACAACAACAAAAAAGAAATAAAGAAAAGAAACCCGACCGGTTATTATTCAATTGATTGTATCTCTGCAAATGTAAATTTTTTATAAATCTTTGCTCAACCCTTGTATAGGAGGTCTTGCTATATATAGGGAAAAGATTATAATTATGGAAGCATTTTTACATTAAAGGGAAAATGTTTTGGAGACCTCA
The DNA here is from genome assembly GCA_019973955.1 of Trichonephila inaurata madagascariensis. Taxonomy (NCBI): domain Eukaryota; kingdom Metazoa; phylum Arthropoda; class Arachnida; order Araneae; family Nephilidae; genus Trichonephila; species Trichonephila inaurata. The sequence continues at coordinate 244,382 of BMAV01005949.1, forward strand.
TTCTTTATTGATTTTTTTTTTTTGTCAAAAACTTACACTTAAATAATTTTTTCTTGTAATAGTTTTAATCCCCCAATAAGATCATTATCCGAATAATTTTAACGGTCAAATGTCATTCTCGGTCAAATTCTCCTGAGAATTTGGAGCAACATGCCATCTAGCAACAGTGGCAAGACTGCATTATGTTATATCCATCGTCCACGTCTAGGCCTACCATCACATACTATCATTTAGACTAGGGGTGTCCAACCCAAATGACCTTGTGGGCCACTTCGGAAAAACATTATCATCTCGCGGGCGCACATGAAAATTTGTACATTTATATCAGATTTAGAAACAAAAAAAAACATTTATTGGAGTGAAAATTTAAAACAAAATGAATTACTATTATTATTTTCATTATTTTTCATGTATACAGACAAAGATAATATAACAATGCTTATATAATACAATAATAAAATGATCAAATAATGTTTAATATATTACAATTGCCATTTTCTTGAAAATTACGAAATTCCTTTCGAATTGATCTTACGTTACTCATTGTTGAAATTTGATTGTGCTGTCAATCTCAAACGATTAAGTATACATTGGCTTTTACCTTTGGTCCTGAATATATTTTTTTAACTTTAAAAAATGACTAACTGCCTCTTGCTTTTTGGGCACTCTAAACAGAAAAGGAGGAGAAATGAAAGTCGCACACACAGAGAATCCTGTACCATCCATAGTAAAGGATATGCATAATGCAATTCGGAATTTATTAAAAAAGTAATTTATTATAGTAAAATCAAGCGTACCTGTTTGATAAAATATAAATCTATTTTAATCTAAAGGACGTTTCTATTATCAAAAGGGATTTATTTTAAACCAAGAACAGTTAACAGGCAAATACATTGTAGATTTATGTATATATATAAATTTCAAAATGGAAAAACTTTAAAAACCTGATATTTAAAAAGAGTCGGCGGGCCGCAACTTACGTACTGGCGAGCCTCATGCGGCCCGCGGGCAGCTTGTTGGACACCCCTGATTTAGACGAAAGGTGGTAGTCGGTGGAAAAAGTTTGTGCCTAGTTCTGTGAAACTAAGTCATGCCCATTTGTTTAGAGTTATCGTTTGTACGAGCATTTGACAACATATTCTATATACTGTCTGCTTTTAAGGGTCGTTGGTGGCACCTAGTTTAGCGTAGGGGCCCAGGTCCTCAAGAGTTCTAAAGACGTTCCTGATTAGTATACGAAACAAAACTTGCGCTGTCATCAAAAAGCTACACGTGTGATGAAACACGGGTGCACTTAAGCCGAGCTTATTTGACGATAACCGTGTGTCAAGGAGTAGAGTTATTTTAAAAATTAAAAATACTTCTAAGAGTATCACATATCCATATATCACATATATCGTTTTAAACAAAAATATTTGAACCTTTAGAAAATATTTTTTTTGAACAAAGAGGATCGATATTGTTTTCGAAAATTCATGTGCCAAACGCTCATATCAGATTAAAAATAATGTCCAGCTGAAAGCAGATGAGTAAAGATATAAACAACTTCTATATCCTACTTTATTTTTACGTAATTTTTGTACATAATATACTTATCTCAATATATATGCATATTTTGAATTTATAAAAAAAATGCGCACAAAATAATTTTATAGAATTAATTGGATTGGATTAAGTATTTTAAATGAAGGGGTTTGAGATTTTTTTTTTAAGTGGACATGGTACGATTTATGCAAAAAAATTTAGTTTGAGGATTTTCAAATTTTTTTGGTTGTTTTCTATATATGTAAACTATGTAAAACAGATTTTGTGCTCAAAATTTTATAAAAAGCTAGTCATTTAATTTTTTAAGGAAAAAACTTAAAATGTGTGAAGTTATTTTAAAATGCTACCCATCCTTCAAAAATTTACGTACACGCATGAAATTTGGCTTACAAATACGTCATACTATGTCTAACAAAAGTTGGTATGGGTTTTACTATAACATGATTGGTATTTGTGCAGTACTTTTTTTAAAAGCTTATTGAAAATTCCTTAAAAAATGTATAAAAATTCTGAGTTAAATTATTTTTAAAAAAGTAAGTATTGCTTTGATGCTTACCAACTTTTGTTACATGTACTATTAGCAATAGGTAAAAAAATTCAAAGCATTGAGCACAATGGAAAAAAATCCTTAGCATTTTAAATGAAGACAAACTTATCTCAGAAGGATAAAAAAATTAGTAAAAGTTTAAAGTTTTGTGAATAAAAAATAACGTAAAAGCTCTCATAATTCTGCGTGTATTTTTTAAGTTCAGATCTTTCAAATTTTGTGAGGTTATGAAAAAGTATATAAAGAATAATTTAAGCTAAAAGTATTAGATTTGATTTTTTAACGATTTTTAACAGTTGGATCGTATTGTGTCCTCTTAAAGGAGTCTATAGTTACAATAATTTAAAATCGTTAAAAAAAACTAACACTGTGTACGTATTTTTATTACATAGACTTGGTTGCGGTAGCCGAGTAATCACGAGCTCGTAGCCGGTGTGTCCTAGGTTCGTGCCCTCGTACCTCTAAAAACTCACTGTGTAGAGGGGCTGATAAATCTGTCGTGACTCACTGACCTTCCGTTGGCATGGTGTGGTAGTTTCAAGAGAGGATGCCATCTCATGTGTCGTCCTGGTCACTAGAACGATGTTCAAAATTATGAAGTCTTTTACCAATTGCCCTCTTGTTGATCTATAGAGCTACTTTAACAAACACTCACGTTTATTAGGTACGCTATGTTAACAAGTAAGCACACTAGTAAAAGTCTATATCCTTCATTGAGGAAATAGAGAGCTGTACTAATCTATAAAACAAAACCATCCTAAATATTTGTGTGATTGTTCTGGTTCTAAAGAAATCGATATTGACTATTCAACAACAGTATAATACAGACAAGTGGAAATATTTTATTACGTCAATATTCAACAGTTTAAATTCTCACACTTTCCGTTTCGTGGAGGATTTGAATCAAATAAGATCTGAAATCATCCAATGGTAAGAGCATGTCACACAGATCCAAAATCGTCACCTGCACATCAAGTGCAAATATTTCGTACACCCTTAAAGGATGTTCCAATATTACACCCATAAATGTCCCCGGAGTACATGCATAAAAGTAACAATAAAAAAAAAACGAAGTCACGACAACTCCTTAAAACGAAAAGGACATTTTTACCGAAACCCTCTCTCTTTGGCGCCCCCCCCCCCTTGAATCACTTTCTCTGAAAAAAAAAAGAAATGAAAGAAGTGAAAAAAATAGAATTGCAAGGGTGCAGGAGGGAGGGTGGACGAGTAAAGTCAGAGAATGCTCCTTCCACTGTTGAGATAGATATAAATGATTCCACCGTCAGATATGAATTTCAAATTGTTTTCCAATCCCCCTGGTTCACGAAATTGCTACCATTTGGAAACATCTTTTTTTGTAACTGGTCGCTTTTAGCCAGGGAGTTTGGGGGACCGGGGGGATTGGAAAACAATTTGAAATTCATATCTGACGGTGGAATCATTTATATCTATCTCAACAGTGGAAGGAGCATTCTCTGACTTTACTCGTCCACCCTCCCTCCTGCACCCTTGCAATTCTATTTTTTTCACTTCTTTCATTTCTTTTTTTTTT
>BMAV01005949.1:248125-273699 GCA_019973955.1 Trichonephila inaurata madagascariensis
TTCTATATGGTCATTGTTGGGCCTTTATTTTGTTTACTTTTTGTTTTTCCTCCCCTCTTTCCCCATTTTGTTTTTATTTTTCCCTCTCTTTCTTGTCTGAAAATCTCTGAGTGCTCTCCGTTTAGGGTTGCCGCTTGTTTCTCAGAATGATGCGCCAACTTAGGTTTTAATAGTTCAGACAACATCTTAAATGGCTGATGCGTGTTTTATTGCTTGAATATGCTTGTTACCCAAGATATGGAGTGGTGTTATGATGTCTTCTTGCGAAATAAATATTCCGTTATTATTTTCGCTACAAAAAGACGTAAAAGGATTTATTTTACGAACGGCTTAACCACCAAGCGGTTGGTGAAGCTCATTCCCAATGCACCTGATGGTTTGAACATGCTTCAGAAATTAAAACATATTTAGTGCTTCTTTCCTAATTTCCCATGCTTGGAGTTTTAATGAAATTTACTCAAACTCAGATGGTTTGGCAATAAATTTATAAGGTTTCAAAAAAACATAACTATAATAATTATAGTGTGTAATACATGAGGGTTATAATAACATGAGTTAGCATACATGAGGGATGGCGAATCAATGGCACGCGTACCATTGAGGGCACGTGGCGCAATATTTCGGGCCCACCACCGATCGAAAAGATTTGCATTTTAGTTCAAAATAACAAAATTCATTATGAAGTATTATGAACAAACGCGAGTGATCGGTCGTGGTGCGAGAGACGCCAAGGAGCAAGCCCACTTATTTGTGTGTGTTATAGTTCTACAATCTTAAGATAAGTCATTTGTCATCTTAATTTGCAACAACAAAATTCACACTAATGTTACTTTAATTTGAATTACACGTACAACTAAAACATTTACAACAATACAGTACAAAATGTATTTTTACGTTATGTTATGTTTTGAGTTAGTATTTCGTTTTATTATTTTCCTCTATAATCACAAGTCAAAATTATTTGTCGGCTCGTCTATACCTCGTTAACCAATTCTACAGAAAAAATGGCACGTTGATCCATAAGGGTTCGCCATCTCTGACATACATATTACTTTTTCTGAAACAGGGGTGATATCGCCGCTGCATCAATGATATGGGACCTCAATATGTGTAACATTTTGTCAATTTCAAATACGTTTTATTAATAAGATTATTTTCATTTATTTTCCTCGAAATTTCGATACCGGGTCCACTCGTAACTAGCAACGCAGAATGTTCTGTAAAAAAAAAAATTTTTAGATTAGTATATATTGTGTGTTTTTTTTCTAGGTGTTGATATAGGTTTGAGAAAATAACCATTATTACATCTTTTAAATTTGATTCCCTTTTCAAAGATGACTCATTTATTAATAGTAGAGTTCTTCAGGTATCACAACTGAGAAAGCACCAAATTTTTTTCAATATTATTAATTAATCTTATTTTTCTCTTTTTTTTTCTTGCGGTGAAAACAAATGTGTGAAATAAAAATTACTGACAACAGTTAAAATTCGTATTATTAATCAAATGTGTTTTTGCATTTTAAAATTTTTTAAGTTAAAAACACTTTTTTTTTAACATTTTATAAATAAAAGGTATCTTAAAAATTATGAAATATTATTGGATTATTTATAAGTTAGATACCTTTATTAAAAATTATTAAATATTTGTATATAAAATCATCAATATAATCTACTATAAAATATTTCAATCAATTGTCTCTGATTTTTTTTTATTTCGGATACCTACAGAAGCTCAATTTCTGCTTAAAAGTTTCGGAAAATGTTTTTTAAATTTGTCTTAGACTAAATATTGTAGACAACTTTTTAATTAAAAGTAATTTTCTTCCAAACAATAGATTGAATTCATTTACAGATTGCTTAAAATTTTATATTTTTTAAAGCTGTGGAATGAGTACTTAAAAACAAGCTAAATAATACCTTGAGCCTTTCTTAAAAAGGATTCTTGTGAGTACTAAATTAAGACTGATAAAAAAAGTGTATTCACCTGCACTTAAAATTTTCTTTTATTTAATATTTTTTCTTAATTAAAATGATGCATATTTATTACATGACACTCCTCAGATCTACCAAAGGCTTTTGAAAATAATTTTATAGATTTTTTTTTAAATAATTTTTCTATATATAGTTACATTACTGCCTTTAAGGAACAATAAAAAACTGTACACTAATTATGAAAACTTTAGTTCTCAACAATTTAAATAAAATATTCACATATTTTCTTTTCAATACTTCTAAGTTTGTGAAAAATAGTTTTCACAAAATATTTTTTACAAATAGAATTACCAAACTTTTAACTACTTTTTACGCCAACACGACAGATTTTCACGCCAAAAAAGGTAACCCTTTCCCAAAGTTTCTTAACACATCTCAATTGATGTACGCGTGGTCAGACTGCCAGACGACTGTCCTTTCATCCTCCATCCGCTCTACCCTCTTTTTCTTCTCTACCCCCATCTGTATCTTCATCCATCCATTCTCTCATTTTGCTCTCCATCCTCTTTTTCTTTCTCTCCCTCTAAAATTCATAAGTTTGAGGTTAATCCCATTTACATATTAATGGCACTTAGTGAAAAGCGGTCCGCCGATGTGAAACATATCTCTATCATAATTGGAAAAGAAGGCTCGGTGCACCCCCTTTTCATTACTAATGCATGAGGCCTACCATTTTCACCTTATTTGTGTCCTCGGCTGACCGGATGGTGTACGTTCTCGTCCGGACTGCCTCTTACAATCCTCCTCTTCATCCTCTGTTTCCTGAAGATGGGGAGGGGTAACATGATGGAGAGAGAGATGGTCTGGAAATTTTTCTTTGATTCGCTTATGCTTATCATTTACATTCTTCACGGTTTTATGGCTACAGAAGGAGTGCTAAGAGGGATTTTTCTTTCTATTTTATCTTTTTTTGTTTCCCTTCTCTGCAGAGATGTGGGGGCTGTCTCTCTTTTTTTATTATCATCGTTGTTGTTACTACTTGGTTTTTGTTATTTTACAAGATAGATTATGCCCAGAAAAGCATAACTTATTGCTGAAAGAATCTGTGTTGGAAAAATACATTATGGAAAGTGCTTAAAGTTCTTAGAATTGATCTGGAGGATTTTAAGAAATATATGGAACGTGTAGTGTGTTTTAATCATACAATGAAAAACAGTGGAAGTATTCTCTTTAAATGTTTAATTTTCAAAAAATACTAGTCTGGAGTTAAAAATTACTACTTATTGGCCTAATAATAGTTTGCGTGTGTGTGTGCTGACTTGCGTTAAAAATTGTACTCGTTTATTTATCATTATACACATACACGAACATTTTTAATCGAGAATTTATATAAGATGATAAAATTTTGTTGTACTTTTGATAGAAAACTATTTTCATTTCCAGGATTCACATATTTTTTTTTTTTTTTTTTGATTCAAGCACAACATTTTTTGGGAATGATTCTAAGACTACTATCCATTTTTTTACCAGTTCCAAAAGAGCTTATATAATTAAAATCTTTTCTTTATATCCTCATAACACTATTATTTTGCATACAAAATATATAGAGATTTCATATTTATACATTGTACATATTGATAAATTATTACACCCACGTATGAAAATCAAAATAAATTTCAAATTCATTGCTTCAATGCAGGGTTACAAATTATTGTTTTATAAAAAGTAAAATTTAACTTTCGAACTATATATTGAAACAGAAAAAAAAACAATGTTTTAAATTAAGATTAAAAATAATTTTTTTTACTCATGGAATGTTTCCAATTTGTAATAGTATGAATAAGTATTAAAGCTTATAACATATACACACGTCATTATTCTACATCATATTTTTTTGTTAATTAAGCATTTAATTTTTGTGAATAATTGCAAAATATCAGTACAAAAAAATCTATATCGAATTCTTACTGTACTTGATTTAACTAAAACAACAATAAAGATCATTAAAAAAACTAAATTTCTAATAATTAACGTATTATGAATTTAAAATTTGGCGTTAAGTAACCAGGGACAAGAAGAAAGTTGAATAATATTTTCACAATTTTCTTGGTATTGTTTATTGCTGTTTTCCTCATTGCAACGCTAATATTTCCTCCTCTTCTAAAGAAAAAAAATTGTCTTTACTAGTTCTTTGAATGCATAAAATGATTGCATCTTATTGTAATAAAAATTTCCCAATGACATCGCGTTCGCGGTCGTTATATTTCGCAATTTCCTAATTTGGATTGCTTTTCTTATTTTGGATTTAACACGGATGGACACGACGAAGCCACACAAGTATTGTTGGTGATGGACATCGTTGTCTCGAATCTTGAATTGATGAGGCCGACACGTGATCTGGCACCTTACTCTCCAAACTCCACACCATGCCAACATCAGGTCTTCAAAGCTTGACGGATTTGACATGTATCAACCCTTCTACCCCTTTGTCTAGTGGTTTTTGGTATCGAACCTATGGTTTGTCGGCTTTGCCTCGCGATTAGGACTACTGGATCCGCATGACTTCATAATTTTAGAGAAATCTAAGCAACTTGCTTAGTAAATTTGTGACGAAATAAAATATCATCCTTGCAGTGAATTTTAACATCTTAATAATAATTAAAATGTTACATGCTTTCTTCAATCTGGATTCACTAATTTTCAAAAAAAATATACGTTGATATGAATTTAATTAAAATAAATAAAAGTAAAGGTATTTTAAAGAAGCTTGTAAGACCACAGGCTCGTTTCTTAAGTTTTTTTATGACCTTATATGATATGCTAAGGGAAAATATATCACTCATTAAACATGAATTAAAAATTGTTTTTCTCTAACAGAAAAATTCACATTTATTTATTTATTATTACGAATGTAAGCTTTTTCACTCAAATCTGAGAAGAAAAACGGTAGTTTTTCTTTTAATAAAGAATGGAGAGTGAAGGTTTTGAAGCTTTCTTCCGGGGGCATAAAACTGTAAATTGGTATAATAGTAAGTAATTGCAGTTAAAATTCAATTAGATCTGATAGCCATCTAATGATTTTATGCGAAATCGGAAGGAATAAACTCTAGCGAAAATATCATCCATCTTTAATTGTGGCTCAGATAAAAAAGATGATTAGTGACAATGAATTGTATGTATCTAGATCAGAATCAGTAAGGATAAAACATAGCAAACCTCTTATCTTGATAAAATGGAAAACAAATTCCTATAAAGCAAACTCTAAAACAATAAATATGAACAGGGCTGTGCCCTTTTTCAAGAAATGAGAAGTGGTCAGGGTAGCTTAGTGGTCAAGGTCACGGACTCATGGCTGGCATGTCATGAGTTCGAGCCTGGTACCACTGAAGACCTCTATGCAGAGGGGGACGATGCAGGTTAAATTTCGAAGCTCAAATTTCCTCCCGTTGGTGTGGAAGTTGGGAGAGGTTGTGACTATTCAGGTGTCATCCACGTCACTTGACACCATGGTTCAAAACTACGGGATCCTTCACCAATAGCTCTCGTGTAGCTTTATAGTGTGACGTAAATATAACTCTCAAAGAATGAGAGATGAGAAAATCTTCCTATATCAGAGACCAATGATTCCTAATCTTATTGGGACGAAAGCACATTCGAGACTGAGATAATTAGTGATGGTACCGAATCTTGCTTCTAGTAATAATTCAAGTATTTCGTACATTTATTTAAAAAAGAAAAATATAATTATTTTAAAGTATTAGAATATACTTAAATATTTTTTCATGGAAAAAAGTATTTAAATCTGTCTTAGCCAAACGTACGAGATCCCCCAAAATAAAAGCGGATCACATTTTCAGACAGAAAAATCCTTCAGTTTCCAAGTAAATTCGCAAGATAGTCATTCAGGTATCTGTTTATAATACAGCGTTTTTATAAGATTTCATAATATTATATTTCATTTCATATATATCTTACCTATCAAAAAAAGAAAGAATAAAAAACTACAAGGAATGTTTCTTGACGCCTTTATTCACTGCTTGAAGAGAATTAATTTTATTCTTTGGAGCGCTCAATCACTTATGTTTTGACATTTTCGGGCTACAAGAAACGAAGTTACCAGTGCTACTGATCAACACTACAAATGAACGGAGACTAGTTCAAAGACACGAGACAACTCCACTGAGGGTGAAAGGGGATTTCGAAGATGTTTTTAGTGAACTGGACAATGGGGGTTAAATGTTGCACTGTTTGGATGAAATGCCCTAAATTCTACTGCACTCGCCGAGTTGGGCTCATAATAAAACCGGTTCAAGATTTATGACACCATAAAATTTGTTAAAAAGGAGAACAACTTGAAATACTTTAAAAATAGGCAGACGAAAAATTCAATCACAAGAGAAAAAGTTCTTTATATAAAAAATGTACTTCGCTATTGGAAGGCTAATTTACGAAGAAAATCATGAAATGTTCTTGGTTCCAGAAAAAAGTTCGCTATATAGAGGTACGTTAAATGGAGGTCCGACTGTATATATATATATATATATACAGTTAATCATCTTTGGCAAACAAGCCAATTTTATACCTAACATTAATTTTTATCCACAATATCTTAATTTAATACAGACAAATAATAACAACAATGAAGCAAATTTTCTTGACATACATGTCAAATTATATGAAAATGTAATAGTTTCTAATATTTATGATAAAAGAGAAGTATTTAATTTCAATATTATAAAAGTTCCTCATTGGGAGAGTAATGTACATGTTTCTATATTCAGAAATATTGTTATTAATTATATACAACGTAATAAATTTCTTGTGTCAAAAAAATCAGACATTATAAATAACTATACACATTTTACTAAATATTGCTTAAATCAGAAATACCCAATTTATTTTATTAATAGTTATATAAATAAAGCTATTCAAAATAGTTAGGATTAAAATTATGAGATTGATAATAGCTTATTACTATAAACAAATATTTTGTTATAGTTATCTCCATAGTCTAATATTAGATTAGAAATTACTTACTATTATTTTATTCATATTTACTCTGGTGTTATTATAGTTATGCTATAATATGCAACTATTTTTAATTTTTATATCCATTTTTAATCTTTTGTTAAGTGCTACATTTCAGCCACTCTTTTGATTTAAATCTGTATTAGGGTATAGAATCTGGCAACAAATTGAATGTTTCCACTCAGATTTAGCGCGGGCTTTGCATTTGTAAGTGCAATTTTTAGGTAAGTTACCTCTATCTTGTAATGGATTTAGATATCTCTATCCCTTATTTCCTATTGGTTTTTGCTCAGTGTTATTTACAAATAAAGGGGGAAGGTTGGCTGGCCAAAAAACATGTTCAACCCCACTTTTATATAAATTAATTTTTATATACTAACTGTCCTAAGTCAGTAATGTTCATGGCACTGCAGCATCCATTTTATATTTATTATCTCGATTACTCTTTTGTCCTTCATTGTGTGATTTTCCTGCTGTCTATGTGTTTGTCGAGATTATTGTTTGGATGCGATCTCTTGTTAGTAGAGAATTGACCTATATATATATATATATATATATAGCCTCTTCCTCTTGGGGATAGCAAAGTCCATAATAAACGAGTAATGGTGGAGTACTTTTTTTTATATTTGAAAAATTATCCAAATTCAGGTCCTAATACCTAAAGAAAACTAGTCAAAAAATTAAGATAATACGTACAAAGTATAAACAAGTAATATAAAAAAATAGTTTTTAAGTCATCAAGTTTTGACACGTCGCCAAAATGGTCGCTAAGGCGCCAGCGTGGCTGTATTTGTAATTCTTTAAATAATTAGTTTTAGTCAGTTAATTTTTATTAATTATAGTTAAATTATTGTATTGTCATCCAAAATGATCCTGTATATAAAATTTCAGTTCAATTGAGTGCTTTAAGATAAATCGAGTAAAAAATTAAATATAAGAAACATAGCAGCAAAAAATTGTAATTTAAAATCAATATCATATAGAAACAAACGTCTTTTGTAAAAATACCGTGGCCCACACAAAGGGGTCTGGACCCCTCCCCATTATTCTTGAATATTTTTCTCGATTGATTATTATCATATATAGTAGGTAAAATTTAATTATTTGTTATTAACAATTAATTTTATTAATTAATAGTAATTATTCATTCAATAATTAATTGTTTACTGTTTTTTATTCCCCCAAACTGACAAAATCAAAAGAAATATGTTAGGCGACGTATTGGAGAAATATACGAGAATGGTGGATTTTGACCCTGCCTTCCCCCGTTAAAAAATTTCTGTGTGCGCTATTGTATATATATATATATATATGGTATAATAAAATAAAATAATGAAAAAGTTCTTTAATACACATACAACGATATATATATAGTTCTATATGTTTGTGACGATTTCATTTCAATTAAAAAATTCTACTGGGATAATCTTTATCTTGTAGAAATCGTTGAAGAGTGATGAGAGATTTTGTGTGGTATTTTAAATCTAGATTTTAACTAGGGTAAAAAACAAACATGAAATGTCAACGCATATGGAACAAACACAAACACACTAACACAAGGGACAAAAGCGTTTTTTGTTCGTTCCGGAGTTCTCAGCTTTTTATAGCTTCCTCAAATGGAAGCTATGAGAATCTTGATTTCCGTAAATGACACAATACCAGGATTGGTTAAAATATTTCATGTATTTTAAAATAAACCGATGGTGCAGTTTTTTAAAGAGATAAAGTTGTGGTTAAAATTATATTTCCCGTTAGGTGGGTAGAATTACAAATATTTAACTATGACGTGTGATACCTTGGAAATTTCAAAACCATCATAAATTAAAATCTTTCGACAGAAAATTTAAATGGTGAATTATTACATATGTATACATAAAGATAAGAGTTATGTAGCACATCAACAAAGACTTTGGTTGAGATATTGACCGTACTGATACATGGAAATAGTCAAGACTATAACTAAGAGAAAAAAAAGAGGTGAACATTTATTTTCTGCTTATTTTAGCACTTCGTAGCGAGCACATGTAACTTAGCCTCAACAAATAAATCCAAATTTCAACAACGTTAATTAGGTGTTTTTATATTAGAACTTATTCCATCACTTCATAACAAAATCAGCCAGAAAACGTAGAACATCTCCTTCAGTGGACAACCACAAACCAATCATCTCTTTGATCACTTCCAATATCACGTGGAGCCATCTCATCGTTTTCACCATCAATAACAACCCATGCGCTGCCGACACCGACTTCAGTCGGGGCTGTGCTTTCAGATAAATTAGTTGTGTTGCAAGAGGCTCTCTCCATTCTTATTTATGAATGAGGATCTGATGAGAATGGGTGACTAATGGGCTTTTGAAGGCGGACTTCCGGAGCTTATGATGGGTGGGTTTTCTTAAAAGGACCCCGGGCGGAAGATGATTTATCAGGGAGCCCTGCCACTGTCTCAGTCCCCCCCCCCCTTCGTGTCCATCAACAGTGGACATCGAAGGGGTGCTCTTGTGGTAGAATATGCTCTAAAGACCATTTTGTTCCTTTAGTTTATGGTTGATGAAGAATTTTTTATGTCCATTGGGATTTAATTTTTTTTTTTTTGTTTTTTTTTTTGGTATTTTTGGATAGATTTTATTTTAAAGAGTGTGGTAGGTATGAGATTTTCACTACTTATTTGCCATTTGTATGAATCAATATCCCATTGTTCTCAGTATCTGCAATAGCCAAATAGTCACGATCGCGAACTCGTGGCCAGCGTTGTCAAATGTAATGTTTTCCCGCCTCACAGCTGCAAGGTCATCTTCCCCATGCAGATAGCATTCAATCGTTCATATCCACATGTTCCCCCTTAAAATATTGTGAGATCCTTTCATCAAACATCGTAGCCAACAGCCAATGGCCATGAGAAAAACAATCTCTACATTCCACCTGAGAGCCGAAACTCGAGTGAAATTCGAGGTGTAAGAAGGGACCGCCCCACTCCGAAAGAGTGGAGAGAGGCGTGGATGTTTTTCTCTTTCATCCCCAATATCATATTCTGTGGAATTGAAATACTCGACAGTTTTTGAATAGCTTGTATCTAAATGTAAGTATTGTAATTAATAGCTGTAGATGTAATTAATCAAAAATTTAATTCCTTAAACCTCATGCTACTCATGAAGGCCGCGGTAGCCTAGTTGTCAATGTCATGGACTTGTGACTGGCAGGTCATGAGTTCGAGCCTAGTATCGCTGAAGACCGGCAGTGCAGAAAGGCCAATGCACCCTCAATAAGTCGAGGCTCTAACGTTCTCCCGTCGAAATCAAAACACTGCAGTTTCAAATAAAATCTACAACACTAGTAAGCAAATTACCGCTGTAGCCTTGGGGTAAGGTCACGGAATTGTGGCCAGCGGGTCATGAATTTGAGCCAATCGCCTCTGAAGACTCGTCATGTAGAGAGAGGGCACGTAGGAGGGCTCAAATATTCTCCCATTGGTGTGGTAGTTAGGAGAGTGGGGCTCCAGCTCAGATGTCATCCTCGTCATTTGACCAAGGTTCAAAATTACAAGGTTCGTCACCAATGGGTCTCGTGTTGCTTTAGAGTGCGTCAATATAACACTCACTCCATATTCGAGAGAAAATTTGATTATTACCAAGTAAAAGAAATCTTTGTATATAATTACTTCGGCGTAATAAAGAATTAAAAATTGCATAACAAATGAGTTGTAAAAAATAAGTAAAACATACATTTAATTTTTTACAATGCCTAAAAAAGTATACCTTTCTAGCCATAAGATAAAATATTTCTCATAAAATTAAATAATATATATTTTTTTCCCTCATAAGTTCTCTAAAGGAATCTTTTGTATATATTTTAAAGAAGGGAAACTTACGTAAAAGATTTAAATTCAATTCCACAAACAAAATAATGGCTATTTAAATATCACTCTCTGATAAATCCAATTACATGAATGCGATGTAAACTTTTTATATTTAAACTATTTGGTATAATTTTTTATAATTTAATCCTTATATTTTACGCTTATATAAATTTCAAATAAGTATCTTTGTATAAATGACGAATTAAAATATGTGCCCTACATTGTACTTGTATTAGTATGAATATGGGCTTGAACATGAATAAAACTTTGTTATATTACTTATTAATATGATTTAGCAAAATCCTCATGTTATATTAATATGATTTAGCAAAAAAATCTAAATCATACTAAAAATTTAATTTTATTTTGTGTGTGGAAGCATTTTTATTTTATGTATTGCATTTTTAAAGAACAATTGTATATGGCTATATTTTTGTCTTAAAAATATTTAAACATGCATACGAGAATGAATTCTTTACTTAAGTTTTTAAAAATAAGTGCGTCGAAATATTTTAAATATTTCTCTCTTAAAGTGATATTATTGGTTAAACATTTTAATTTTAAGCGAATATTTTATTTAATTGAGAAACGCACTTTAAAAAGTAATGGATTTCATTTTAAAGTCTGTGCTTTCTAAATATCTAGAAATAAAGCAATGAGTAAATGTATATAAAAAGAATAAAAGTATGCTGCACTTTTTATAAGGATTCTGTAATGAATATTTGAATGATGAATCAAAGTTTTAAAAGTATTCATTTAAAAATTATTCAGAAGTTTAAAGTTTTAATCTTCCAGAAGTTCTTGTGCAATGTGTGTCTTTACACCACAGTAATAATACACATATTTATATATCACTACATTACATATTTAAGTATAGATTATTTCCTAAGTATTCGTTGATTAAATATCCGATTGAAACTTATAGGAAATCGTTACAGCATTATTGAAGATTTTATGAATGCATTGTGCTTCTTGTGTGTTTTGTAATTAAGAAGCTGAGATAGATAAGATGGATAATAATATATATCTTACGGATAATTTAAACTGTATATGATAAAATTTAATATTCAGTAATAAAAACAATATTCATTTAAATTAGAATATTGCTAACACTTTTTCATTTTTGTAAATGAAGAGAGAAACAGAATAATTCTAAAACATACAAGTTATTTATTGTGACACTATGTAAGTGCATCTTAAAATTGAAAAATTTAATTTACATGAATTTTTTTGTAACTTTTCTACTGAATGAATACTGAATTTTTATGAATATCTTACGCAATCTTCTCGATATTTGGGTCGACATATATTTGCAAGCAAAGTTTTTCTGCATGAAAATCAACAAGAGTAGATATCGATGCAAACTGGTTGTAATTAACTTAAAAATTGCGATGAGAATTTCAACAAGCACTCTGACCCCTAATTTCAAAAAAAAAAAGTTGTAGGTGAGTGTAGGGTACATTTTTCTCATTAAACTGATTCTAAAATTAAATGTTATTATATAGCTATAGATATGAAATAAGCACAATATAAATAATTGAATAAACCTATCACACTGTTTTATTTAACTCCTATTTATTGATTCTTATAGAGTACAGTTTATACCTTTTCTGAGATGCACAGTCATCTAACGAATACAATCATTTTTTAAAGGTTCGACTCTCCGGTATTCTCCGCTTCTACAATGTGGTTGTCGAACCCAAAAAATTACTCGCCCCTCGTTTAACATATTACTGAAGATTTCATGAATATATTATGCCGTAAAAAATCTTATCTTAGTAGATAATAAAAGCTGTGTAAAATATTTAAATTATTATAAAGATATTGAATTATAAAATCATTCTTTTAATTGTGAGAGATTCCATCCACTCTGTTGCCCGCTTAGAGGTGTGGGAGGAAGGGAAGAAACACTAGCCATATTCAGAAACAATCTATTTATGTCACAAAAAAAGCAACACGGATTCAATTAATTTCAGTGAGAAGAGATGTTCTCAATATAAACAAAATGTGGATTAACAGTGAGATGTACGAATTAAGATAAGATTATCAATATCGACCTTCTTATTGTAGGATCAAATCTATTGTCCCAATTATCTTAACACTATTAAACTTAAGTGACTAATCGTCACTTTAATTCTTTCATCTATCAAATATTTGAAATACAATATAAAAAATATAATACCTGATCAGTAGCAATCTATTACATCTCATCACTTTCTTTTTATCTTTCTCTCTCTAGCTTGCTTGAAAGCTTAGCTTATATAAAGCAAATTAAATTTAAATATTACGGTTTCTTCTTCAGAGTTGGTTGTGAATCAACACACACACACACGAATTGATAGCCCAAAGATTTCCCAAGAGGATTAATTGAAAGTACGCGGATAGATCCGTCACAAGTTAGTTTATAACGAATGCTTTTTCGTTTTTTTTTTGCAAGCGAAGGAGGTAAAAAACTGACAGATTAAAAAAAAACATGAAATATTCTCACTTATTACCAAATTTTCTTGCAAAATAAATTGGCGGTAATATATAAAAGCATCGAACTTAATACTATTTTCGAATGGATTAAAATCAAGAACAATTTTTTAAAAAAAACAACGAACACATCGCATAGGAATAAGAATTCTTCTTCCACCAGCATTTGCATTTATATTCACAAACGCGTACACACTTCTCCACTTTAAAAAAAAGCGTAATTTTCGCAATCTCATCTACCACTCAAGTAAAATTCGATGTTGAGAATTCGATATATTAGCGCAAACTTATCTCGCAAAATTGCCAATCGGAAACCTCAACTTTCCATCAGATGACAAATCCAGTCAGGAATCAGAAATCGACGAAAACGATTTAAAAAAAGAACCAAAAAAGTGAGGGGTGGTGGAATCACACGCTGTCGACGTCCTCGTGCCACAGCGAGAGAAATCTTCCAAGAAAAATTACACCCAACATTTTCATTTCCAGCTCCCCCCCCCCCCTCATCCTCTTCTAACCATCCCATCAGTTTCGCCGACCCCCTTAACAACCCCCCGTTTTCTTAATACTACCATATCGCACAACGCGCAGAGGCTCTAATAGGATTGAGTACCAAAAAAGGTAGCAGGAGGGGAAAAAATAATAATAGTGGTGAAGGGGGAAAATGTCGGCAAAATAAAATTCGTATACTAGAGAGGAGGAACAGGGAGTGTGAAATCCACGGTATCGGCACACCCCCAGGCTTCTTACCTCATCGGTTGTTAATAGAAATGGACTAGTGTGTGCCGCTAATAGAAATAGACAGATTCGCAAATGGTTTCTAAGCCACAGATTTCGCTGTTGTCAATTGTTCATCCGAGTGAGGAGTTGCTTTGTTGGAGGATGAGCTCCATCTTGTTAAAGGGAAAGGGAATTTTTATTTAATAGGGGATTTTTTCTTCCCTCGTCGGAGATTGATACCTTGGTGTACAATAGACACGAGAAATTAAATAGATCGCACGCTCCTGTGTGTTCATGATTTCTTATGTATTGCCTTCTTATATTTTGAATTTTCTAAATGCATTGTTATTATTAGACACTAAGAGGGTTATTGTTTTCGTTGACGACACGATCGCTTCAAATACCTGCTTTTACCAATAATGAGCTTAATTTTTTTTAAAAAAAAAATGCCATAATAGTGGTAATTTTTTTTTTAACTTTTGTTGGATTGAAGAGTAAAATTTTCACAAATACTAAGCAATTTTTTTATCAGTTTTTTGATGTATCATAATAATTTATACGTAATCAAGGATTTAAAAAAAATTAGAAAGAATCACATCATTAGAAATTCTATGATATATTGTATTTAGGGGAGAATTCAGCACAAAACATTGTACACCAAAGGTGTCAAACTCAAAAGCTAACTCTGGCGAAACAAACAAGGTTTAACTTTAGGCAGGCCGCAAAATAAAAATCAATTTTCATATAGAAACGTGGGTTTATTTCGAATAATACATTATAATATAAACATATATATACATAAAAAAAATTAGTGTTCATATCCTGACACTTGACATCTCTTTTCTGCTGCTATCTTTCCAATTTCTGTAAAAACAAATTTTTATTTTATTATGTATTATTGTGGGGAGGATATATTGGCCGGGGCGCAACAACGTTCATTGTGGGCCGTATGAGGTCCACGGGCAGTGAGTTTGGCCCCCCTGTTGTGCACTATAAATTATATACCTCTTAACTGATATAACGTATTTTTTTAGAAGAATATTTTGCTTTATATAAGTTAGTTCCCTCAAGCCATATAAATGTTATTTTTTTTAATTAATATTTGAATATTAAAGTGGGTAAATAATTCCTAAATTTGACTTAAAAATTGTCTGAAACGCAATTATCTAATTTTATATAAGCGTTTTTATGTGTTATTTAAGATAAAAAAAATTTTATAATGAAAAAGTAATTATCTACTTATAAATAACGTGAAAGAAACTAATGTTTAACGTCCTATGAAAAGCTACATTTATTTGAATGTCGTTATGTTTTACTTTTTACAAAAACATGACATGTTCACTTAAATATATTATATTTGGGTAAAAATATTGCAAATTAATGTGAAACGTTATTTATTTATTTATTTTTTTTTTGCAACAAAATTTCTTGTGACGACTGTATTTTTGTAAGATATTTTTTTTTCAGATTTCATCTTTTTATTTAAATTAATAAAATGCTATTAAAAGTTTCATTGGTAGTCACGAAGTCTTATTTTATATTTATTGCTTATATTTCAAGCGTAAAGTGCATCGTTTACTTCAGAATTTTTAAGGAAATTAATTATATGTCGAACTAAAAAATGTGTTTTTGTATAAAAACATCAATGCGGGAAACTTAGAAAATACAACATAGAAACCCTTTGTTTGTTCTATTCCATTTTTTTAAAGTGACCAAGTTCAGAACCAAGATTTTGAGAAGCAGGTTTTGAGAATATATATATATTTTTTAATTTTTAGTGTCAGCTGAATTAGAATATAGATAAAATTGTTTTAAATGTGTTATTACAAGAAAAAATTATTTAAATGTTAATTTTTTGGCAAAAAAAAGGAGTAGAAACTGCATGCTTTCAAAATATTATTTTTTTAAAAAAAAAATGCGTCTATAATATTTTGCCAATATATAAAAGAATTCTATACCGGGGTTGAACTAAAATGTTCGGAAAATTCAGATTTTTTTTCAGTTACGATCAACTGAAATAATAACAGTTTTTTTGTCAAAAATTTCTCTACTCTGACGTATTAAAATACGAATAAATCCAATTCTAAATTACATGTTTCAAATTTTACTTCAACCCTAGTTGAAAAGTCCTAGCTACATATAGAAAAATATTTTTATTGTTATAGAAGCATTTTTCATAAAAAGATAATGTTTTGAAAAAATGTTCTTCTATCTTCATTTTTTTTTTTTTTTTTTGCCAAAAAATTGCATTTAAATAATTTTTTCTTTTACTATTAGTCTTAAGACAATTTTATGCGTATGTTATAATGTATTTCACACTAATTATCCGTTTATTCATTTATACGCTTTTTCAAAAACATGATTTCGAACATAGTTGGAACGTACCTTAAGTTGCATTTTTTCCCTTTTAAATTAGTAAGGAACTTATTAAGGTATCCGACTACGTTCAGAACCATGATTTTAAAAAAGCGCATAAATGCATAATTTTCATGATATTTCGTGTCACTTAGATTAGAATACATGTATAAAATTGTTTCACCAAGAACATTTTGACAAAAAAAATTATTTAAATATAATATTTTTGCAAAAAGTAATTTAGAATAATTTTTTGTCCAAATGTTCTCATTTTCGGAAAAATGCTTCTATTATAGTAATATTTTGCCTGTATATAGCTCAGACCTCTGTGCAGAGGCTCAACTAGAATTTTTGAAATATTTAACTTGGAAGTGGGGTTATCCATATTTTACGACAACAGAGCGGAGCAATTTTAAGAAAAAAACGCCAATAATTATTTAAATTGGTGGTAACTCTGAAAATAATGTGAATTTTTCAAAAATTCTAGTTGAGCCTCTGTAGAGAGGTCTGAGCTCTATACAGGCAAAATATTATTATAATATAAGCATTTTTCACAAAAGGAGAATATTTGGAAAAAAAATTATTCTAAGTTAATTTTTTGCCAAAATATTGTTTTTAAATAGTTTTTTTTTTGTCAAAATGTCCTTAAAATAATTTTATGCATGTATTCTAATCTAAGTGACACTAAATATAATCACAATTATCCATTTATACGCTTTTTTAAAATCACGGTTCCGAACGTACTCGGATACCTTAATGTATCTACAAAAATACATCAATATGGAGGA
This sequence comes from Trichonephila inaurata madagascariensis, assembly GCA_019973955.1. Taxonomy (NCBI): domain Eukaryota; kingdom Metazoa; phylum Arthropoda; class Arachnida; order Araneae; family Nephilidae; genus Trichonephila; species Trichonephila inaurata. Next base: position 265,276 of record BMAV01005949.1, read on the forward strand.
TTTAGAAAAGAATGACATATATAAAAACTTTTTTGTGTGTCACATTATTTCATTTTCTTGAACAAATCATGCATAAATTTTTTATATAAATAAAACTTGATAACTTCCATAAAATAGACATTGACGATTTATTTTTGATAAAAAAAATTGTACATCTAATCTAACATTCCTTTTTGTGGAAAAGTTTTCCTTGTTCCTTTGAGCCAACAGATTCAGTCAAACTACTTCAACTTTTTTTTTCTTTTTGCGTTGCCATCAAACATGCAACAAATCTCTTTTCCCGAAATAAAAGAAAACAATATTTTTCTTCACACTAATTTCGAATACAACTATACCGATCGAAAAACACTTTTCATTTTGCTCGGAGTCTTTCGAACTGTTTTTCCTCTTCAATCCTTATTACAAAGGTTCGAATTTTGAGGAAATAGAGTTAAAAGACAAAGGCACAATTTTCTAATGTTCTATTACCGATGATGATGCTCGACGCCATTTTGCGGAAACTGCCCGCGGCCATCTTATTCATATAAATATAACCGCTTCATTGCTTTTGCATTGGAAGGGGAAAAGGAATTGTATATTTAACCGCGTGCCCGAACGTTTTTTCATTTAGTGACGAGACAACAAACCACAAAACGACTTATGAAAAGTGATTGAGAAACACCGGAATCAAGTCGTTGTTTGAAAAAGACAGAACAGAAATATAAATGAAGTGGTGGTGGTTGTTGCTTTTGATAGAGAAAAAGCAGAACTCGGGAAAGAATAAGAAAAAGAAAAGAACTAAACCGAAAATTGAAATGGAAAATTACCGAGATTGTCATATTCAAATGTTTTCAAATAAAATCGACTCAGAAATTTTGTTTGTACTTTTTAGTGGGGCTTAAAAGTGGGAGAAGTGAAATTTGGGAATTTTTTCATCCCTCCTCAAAACGCATTATAGTCCGTAAAATTCTTTTTTTTTTTTGTCGAAAGCAGACTATTGATGTTTAATGCGTTTCCTTATTAAAAAAAATTATGATAAGAACACGAAAAGAAATGTTTGTAAGAATTAATTATGTAAACGTATTTATTTTTTTTACTTTATAACAATTTAATTATAATAACTATCAATTATTTAGCTTTTCGTAATTTTAATCTACAATTGTCGTACTAAGATAAAATTACGATTGAAAAAAAAAGTGCAAACATATTATTGCTTTGGGTTTCAAACAAATTAAGAAATAAGAATAATATATTCTTGGATATTTTGGAAAGAAAAATTCTAGAGAAGAAAAATCAGAAATGAAATTATCCTTTTAATAAAAAATGTGTTACTAAGTTATAATTAGTAAATATTTTTTTAATTATCTCAAAATTATAACAAAAATTTTATTTAAAAAATCTTTTCTTGCCCGAAGGAAAGATTCTGACGAGTTTTATATATTTTCCAAATTTTAAGCCTCCTATTCTTAGAAATCGTAAACATCCTCTATATTCCTCTCCGAAGCAGACCTTCTGGATTTACCAGAACAGGGATCCTTTATCCATAAAATGCAACCATGATGTGGAGTCAGTTTTTACAAGCTTTTATTTAACTTGCAATGTAATTTGTTCGGGTGCAATCTTGCAACTCAATTTCGAAGCTGATATCTTCAACCGATTGAGCTGAAATTTTGCACACTTGTCAAGGACCAAGGACAATACAATAATTTAATAATTTTGTTCCAAATTCCTTGACAAGCTTTTATTTAAAATTATTTATTATTATTTATTTTTTTAAATAAAATCTTGATTTTAAAAGTTTTTGTACTTGTAATTTTAAATAATTAAATTCCAAAATCTGATACCAGCAGTCATTTGATGGATCCGTTGAAGAGAACTGATGTCGAACTCTATTTCCACTAATGTTAAATGTTGATCATCATTTTATTAAATACCTGCAGCCTCCTCATTTTGAGCCAATATTTACAGTTTCCGAATCCGTATTCCATAATCTGAATCGGATACTTTGGAACATTCAACATGTCTTACTTTCTGGTGTCATTTGGTCATCTGACCGAGGCTCAAAATTCCTAGTCCATTGCCAATAACTCTCTTATTGCTTTATAATTCGACGTTAATAAATACTCACTCACTCCCATTACATTGGATTAATTTGGAGACACGAAAGGGTACATACGTACTATCACAACCCTGCCAGCTTTAAAGATATCTTTCCAAATTGTGGCAAACCCCTATTTTGCATGTGTCGTCGTAGGCGTTGAACTGGCAACCCTGTGTGTGCTTCGTTTCATATTTCTCTAATTACTACCATTCTAAGCCTAAGCGTTCGTTCATATGGCAAGCTCGAATATTAAAATGCAAATCTAGATTTTACTAAATTCTTAAATAATAGAATTAATAATATTATTATATATAGGGTTTGTTATTTTATTATTATTGTTGTTGTTGTAATTATTAATTTGGTATTATATATAATATATAAAATTAATTAATAAAATTAAATTAAATAGTAAAAAATTATTCTTTTTCTTTTATTGAATATATATTATTTTTCGCAGTATTTTTTTTACTACGTTTTTTATAAACATATCAGTATATTCCGTTTTTAGAATTTGTTAATATGATAGCGATAGCGCAAGTAACAACTGTTACAAGTAAATCGCTTGGAATTATTGAAAAATCCTTCATCGTTAAATAATCAAAATGAGTTTATAAACTTGAGAGAGAAAATTACTCAAGATTTTTATACTGAATGATAAAATGTTCTTTTATAACTTCAACCATGTTAAATTATAAATTTAAATCTTGTTTCAGGTATTCATTCTAAAAATGCTTTAAAAATATAGATTTTGTATGTTACAGATATTTAGACACGTATTTTTAAAAAACTTTAAATACATACATGTTTAATAGTGTACAAAATGGAATAAATGTAAAGGTTATAAATAATACTAATAGATTTTTAGATTAATTAATTAATAATCTAATGTATTTATCAATTAATTTAATTAACAAACGTATCATGTTAAAATAATCCTAATAAAGTTTTAAAGTCAATTTAAACCCCTATGAAATTAGATTTATTAACTTATATATTATTATATTCATAATCAATAATTCTTATTTGTTTATTTTTAACTAATTTCTGAAAGAATTAAACTTTAATCAAATAAAAGAAAAAAATTTTAAATTTTGTGCAATTTTTTTAAAAATATACCTGTTATTTTCGACGTTATACAACATAAAAAAAAAAAAAAAAAAAATCTCAATGGGGTAGGGTAAAAGGACTTGAGATTATATATAAATAAAAAAACAAGAATGCTTTGAGCAATTAATAAAATATTAATTAACAAAAAAAGGAGCGACAATTTTTCAGATATAATTTCGTAATCGATTGCCGAAAAGCATAAAATAAATGGAAGATCTAATGAAAATGATGAAGCATTGAGACAGACACAAGACAAAATATGGTTTTTTGTTCTGATGCGCTAGAACATTTTAATTATTAATAACTGAACACTGTGTACGTCTTTTCTCATCTTTACCAAGTAAAAAAAAAACCCTCGACGCAAGTAATATGATGAAATTGAATAATCTCTAATGTTTATACTATATATATATTTCGTTCACATAAAAAAAAATTAATTTGGAAACAAAATCTACAAAAAATCTCTTAGAAAAAAAACAGCGCAAAAAATTAACGGTACAGCACCAAAATTAATAAATCACTTTTTTTTTTAATTCAGAGGGCATAATCCGAAAATAATTATTTCAGTACTTACACTGTCACTAAGAGAATTTTTTTACAGCATGTTAACGACAGAAGTAAAACGAGGGGAAAAAAGTACTAAATGATATATACACATTCCCCTTTCCGCATCTTCTAAAAGAACATTTATTTTTACGTTTACAGCACTTTTGCTTAGCTGGAAATCAAACTAATCAGAAAAGTTTTTAATTATGTAAAGATTGAATCCGAGAAATTTTTTTTCCCTACTCCTTTGTGGGGATTTTTTTCTCCCGTCTGCATTATGAAAAGGGGAGAAAGATATGATAATTATCAAAAGATCCCTATTTAATGTGAGCCTTGTTTTAATGAACGATCAGTAACATACTTATTTGTCTAATCAAGTTAGAGTCTTAATTAAAATTAGGATGTAAAAATACGTGAAAAACTTCTTCTTTGCTGATTGTCTTTAATGATTTACAGTTACCTGCTCTCGTAAAATGGATTAGCCAACTTACGTTTGATGTTTCGCCTTCTTTTTGGTCCACTTTAGTTATTCAATTAACGAAATAAAAAGGCTTTGGGGCTCAGTTTATAGCTTGTGGCGAATTATAATTGGGAAATGAAACATTTCTGTGTTTTGTTCCTTTTTAGCATTTGATCTTGGGTACTAATTTTCGTATCCGGATATTAATTACCAATTATTATTTTTTATTTCGAAGAAGTTATGTCAGATAGGCATATATATATATACGCCCAACTCCTTTTTTTTTTACATGGTATACAAGTTTCTCAGTAAACCGTGCAAAAAAAAAAAATCGTGTAAAAAAATATGTGCGTCTTAAGGTAAATTTAGGGATATGTTTCACAATTTTAATACAACTAAAGAACTGCCGTATAGGGAAGGGATGCACGTTAAATCTGTCGAGAGCTCAAACGTTCTCCTGTTGGTGTGGTAGTTAGGAGAGGGGGTACCAGCTCAGGTGTTGTCCACGTCGCTTAACCATGGTTCAAAATGACGAGGTCCGTCGCCAAAAGCCCTTGTGTAGCTGAACAGTATGTCGGTTAATATTCACTCACTCTGGTGTTTTATGAGGGTTGTGTGTGCAGATTTTATTTGTAACTGTAAACCGCGCAGAACGCAAGGATCAGTGTTTTGATTTCGACGAATAAAACATCTCTGTAGAATAATAGCCTTTGTTGCTCCAAATCCCACATAAATTTATTAAATGTAACTGTAAAACATCTCTGAATTCTAAACGAGTTGCGTGCAAATTTAAAGGAGGCATTTTGATCCAAAAAGACTGCTTATAACTCGAAAAAGATACAAATATGAAATATATTGTATATTGCGAGAATGTTGATTAGATTTTGTATATGTAGTGTAAATAATTCATTAGTAGTTGTAATTGAATTATTGTAGTGTAAAATAAGACAACGGAAAACAACGAACTGCTGTCCCAATTTTGATTTGATCTGATTACACCACAGGAATTTTGGTGCACGAAACCTCGGCACCTTGATCTTTAGATTGGATTACTAGTGAAAGTAAATTTGGATTATTTTTTATGAAAATTATGTCGGAATCTATTAAATGGTGAGTAGAAATATTTTTTTTATTTTATAAACATGATTGTTGAAATAATGTTATTGAGATTAAGATGTACTAAATTATATTCTAAAATTGGAACTACTTTAAATTATAATGATACAGTATTCTTCGGCAGTGTTGATTTTGAAATCTTAATGGATCATACTATTGATAAAATAGAAAATTTAAGGCTTCTTGGCGGAAGTATTCGTGTTTTGTTGTAGTTGGAAGAACTTGAATCCGATGCAAATACTGCCGAAGAATATATCGGAAAAATTACTCGTTTGTAAATCTAAGTTATTGAAGGGAATACCAGATATAAATTTAAGAACCGAATAGAATTGTACCAAACGAAATGAGATTTTAAATTCTGAGCTTTAATTCTGTTAAAATATTAAATCTGGAATACAGGTTAAGTTGCCGTAATTAAGTATAAGCAAATTTTTTGGTGATCCAAGTAATTGGCTCGAATTTTAAAGTTGATTTGAATCAGCGACTTATAACAATCAATCGCTTAATTATGTTGACAAGTTTCATTATTTATAATCATTGTGCGTAGGAATAGCTTTGAAGGCTGATAGTTGTTTATCTCTAAATGAAGAAAATTATACACATCCGTGATATATATTCGAAATTTTTGCAGATAGATTCTGTAGGAAAGAGTAAACTATTAATGCGTACATGAACAGTTCATTAAATCTAGAAAGTGTTCAGTATTCTTCAAATAAAACTGCATTATACAACGAAATTGAAATAAATTTTATATATGTCTCTTAGAAATCTCTAATGTTACGGAGGGTACATAGTATAAACATTTGCTAGGAAATTAAAAACAGAATTTAATGTAAACGAGTTAAATCACAAGAAAACTTTCCCACATTAGAATTCATATACTCGCGTTAGATTCGAAAATGAAAGAAATTTACATATCCTAATAACCTCCATATTAGTAACTGGAGCTAAAACTTATTATATATTTTATGAAGAATTGTATGATTCCACCAAATGCAATAAATTGTTAGTCTTAAAGAAAAGAGAAAAACTTATATTTCATGGTAAATGTATTAAGTGAACACATCTTAAGAAAACTATAGATTTTTTATTAAAAAAAAATGCTTGTGTATCTTATAATAGTAAGAACTATCACGATTCGATACATTTACGCTATATTAATAGTCCTTACACATCATCTATATAGAAAACAGAATTAACGAAAAACAGACATCACTGAAAATAAAATGTGCGTGATAATCAATTCAGTGTCTTTGTTTTTCAAACCTGAAACAGTACTTTTCCAAACTTTCTCTACAATAAAAAAATCTGAAAATAAGAATAGGTTAGTCAAAAGTTTGTTTTATTCAGCGTGTAATTAATTTTTCTAAACTCAAAAACTCCTAAGCCACATGCTGTTGAAGTTCATAGCAAGGAAACTATTGGAAGTATACTATATTTTGCATGTCAAAAATCGAAATATGAAGTGCATTTAAGTAGATACAGCTGTACCTGCAGAACAAAACTGATCCCACAGTGAAATTTTAAAAGAATGTGATGAAGTTAAAGCACGGTTAAGCAATTGTTTTGACTCGAGAACCAAATTGTGTTGGAGCGGAGGACACCGGAGGGCCTCGCCTTTCTAAAATGATTGCAATCATTTGTAAACTTTAAATCCCTCAAAAAGTATAAACTGTACCTTACAAAAATGGATAAATATGTTAAATAAAATAGAGGGACAGTTTTATTCAATTTTTTGTGATAATTTTATATCACACATGTAGCTCTAAACACTTTTAATTTTAAAATCAGCTTAATGAGGCAAATGTATCTCATCACACTTTTGTGCTATTTTTCAATTCCTACTATTAGCTCACACTCTCTGTATATTTATTTATTTATTTTTTATCTCGTGGAATTTTCAATTGTTAATAATAAAACTAATAATTCTAATAATAAATTAATTGCTAACAATTCTTGACTCGATCTTAATAAGATCATGATACGGATAATTTTAATGATTAAATATTATTTCCGCACATATATTCTCTGAAAAACAGGGAATTTCGAACTGCATGTCAACTGGCACTGGTAAGACCGTATTATTATGCGGTGACCGTTGTCTATATCTACGCTTAGGCCTAACACCATAAACAATCATTCGACTCATTTAGTCGAAATGCGGCCATAGGTCGAGCCGGTTTGTGACTAGGTTTTTGAGATTGTAATTTGAGAATGTGAGTTATTTATTTCAAATGAGCGTTTGAAAGAGTATTTGACAATGCATGCTGTATACTTACTACTTTTGAAGATTTCAGGTAGGGCATAGGGGTCCAGGGCCTCAAAAAATCTTAAGGTTTCTCTGGGTCCAGGGCTTCAAAGAGTCTTAAGACGTCCTTGGTAGTAATATGCATATGAGTATATTTACTATGCATGCATTATGTGTCGAAAGAAAATTCATTTTTAAAATGTACTCCATATTTACTCCAGTATCGTTTAACAAGTTATGTAAATTGTTAAACATTGCTGTATAAATGGTTTTAAAGATAACGAGCTTTGAAAAGACTTAAAACAACATACATAAATTGATATGTATTTAATACACTTTTTTTAAAAAAACAAATTTTTATTGTAATTTTTTTTAACTAACGGAATAATTCCTTTCTCGAAATACACTCTTCTAAAAAAAAACGCGATCTCGAATCTAATACTGACATTCTGATGAATTCCTTTATAGATTTAGCAGGGCAGGAAAAAATCCTTTTCCATTTTCTGTTCTGTTACAATATCTAAAAGTTGTCACCAGAGGGCGCCCTTACATATGGAGCGAAAAAGAAATATGGCCACCCCTTTTGTGTGTCATTAGACTCTTTAAAAACGTTCTATTGTTTTTAACTGATAAATTAGGCGCAAAAACAAAAGGACAGGGCGCTGATCGTCTTTTCATTCCCAGACTAACTGATTTGACTGTTCATTAGCTCGTTTCACTTCTCGGTTCCTGAACTCAAGTTCTACAGATGGGTTACCTTATTTGGCTCATTATGACTCTTTTGAAGATGAAAAAATACACATTCTTTGTGAATTTTATATTTTTGCGTTGGAAATTTTTCTTATCCTACTACGTTCGGAACCATGA
>BMAV01005949.1:274099-288214 GCA_019973955.1 Trichonephila inaurata madagascariensis
TTGTAGTTGGAAGAACTTGAATCCGATGCAAATACTGCCGAAGAATATATCGGAAAAATTACTCGTTTGTAAATCTAAGTTATTGAAGGGAATACCAGATATAAATTTAAGAACCGAATAGAATTGTACCAAACGAAATGAGATTTTAAATTCTGAGCTTTAATTCTGTTAAAATATTAAATCTGGAATACAGGTTAAGTTGCCGTAATTAAGTATAAGCAAATTTTTTGGTGATCCAAGTAATTGGCTCGAATTTTAAAGTTGATTTGAATCAGCGACTTATAACAATCAATCGCTTAATTATGTTGACAAGTTTCATTATTTATAATCATTGTGCGTAGGAATAGCTTTGAAGGCTGATAGTTGTTTATCTCTAAATGAAGAAAATTATACACATCCGTGATATATATTCGAAATTTTTGCAGATAGATTCTGTAGGAAAGAGTAAACTATTAATGCGTACATGAACAGTTCATTAAATCTAGAAAGTGTTCAGTATTCTTCAAATAAAACTGCATTATACAACGAAATTGAAATAAATTTTATATATGTCTCTTAGAAATCTCTAATGTTACGGAGGGTACATAGTATAAACATTTGCTAGGAAATTAAAAACAGAATTTAATGTAAACGAGTTAAATCACAAGAAAACTTTCCCACATTAGAATTCATATACTCGCGTTAGATTCGAAAATGAAAGAAATTTACATATCCTAATAACCTCCATATTAGTAACTGGAGCTAAAACTTATTATATATTTTATGAAGAATTGTATGATTCCACCAAATGCAATAAATTGTTAGTCTTAAAGAAAAGAGAAAAACTTATATTTCATGGTAAATGTATTAAGTGAACACATCTTAAGAAAACTATAGATTTTTTATAAATGCTTGTGTATCTTATAATATAGTAAGAACTATCACGATTCGATACATTTACGCTATATTAATAGTCCTTACAAATCATCTATATAGAAAACAGAATTAACGAAAAACAGACATCACTGAAAATAAAATGTGCGTGATAATCAATTCAGTGTCTTTGTTTTTCAAACCTGAAACAGTACTTTTCCAAACTTTCTCTACAATAAAAAAATCTGAAAATAAGAATAGGTTAGTCAAAAGTTTGTTTTATTCAGCGTGTAATTAATTTTTCTAAACTCAAAAACTCCTAAGCCACATGCTGTTGAAGTTCATAGCAAGGAAACTATTGGAAGTATACTATATTTTGCATGTCAAAAATCGAAATATGAAGTGCATTTAAGTAGATACAGCTGTACCTGCAGAACAAAACTGATCCCACAGTGAAATTTTAAAAGAATGTGATGAAGTTAAAGCACGGTTAAGCAATTGTTTTGACTCGAGAACCAAATTGTGTTGGAGCGGAGGACACCGGAGGGCCTCGCCTTTCTAAAATGATTGCAATCATTTGTAAACTTTAAATCCCTCAAAAAGTATAAACTGTACCTTACAAAAATGGATAAATATGTTAAATAAAATAGAGGGACAGTTTTATTCAATTTTTTGTGATAATTTTATATCACACATGTAGCTCTAAACACTTTTAATTTTAAAATCAGCTTAATGAGGCAAATGTATCTCATCACACTTTTGTGCTATTTTTCAATTCCTACTATTAGCTCACACTCTCTGTATATTTATTTATTTATTTTTTATCTCGTGGAATTTTCAATTGTTAATAATAAAACTAATAATTCTAATAATAAATTAATTGCTAACAATTCTTGACTCGATCTTAATAAGATCATGATACGGATAATTTTAATGATTAAATATTATTTCCGCACATATATTCTCTGAAAAACAGGGAATTTCGAACTGCATGTCAACTGGCACTGGTAAGACCGTATTATTATGCGGTGACCGTTGTCTATATCTACGCTTAGGCCTAACACCATAAACAATCATTCGACTCATTTAGTCGAAATGTGGCCATAGGTCGAGCCGGTTTGTGACTAGGTTTTTGAGATTGTAATTTGAGAATGTGAGTTATTTATTTCAAATGAGCATTTGAAAGAGTATTTGACAATGCATGCTGTATACTTACTACTTTTGAAGATTTCAGGTAGGGCATAGGGGTCCAGGGCCTCAAAAAATCTTAAGGTTTCTCTGGGTCCAGGGCTTCAAAGAGTCTTAAGACGTCCTTGGTAGTAATATGCATATGAGTATATTTACTATGCATGCATTATGTGTCGAAAGAAAATTCATTTTTAAAATGTACTCCATATTTACTCCAGTATCGTTTAACAAGTTATGTAAATTGTTAAACATTGCTGTATAAATGGTTTTAAAGATAACGAGCTTTGAAAAGACTTAAAACAACATACATAAATTGATATGTATTTAATACACTTTTTTTAAAAAAACAAATTTTTATTGTAATTTTTTTTAACTAACGGAATAATTCCTTTCTCGAAATACACTCTTCTAAAAAAAAACGCGATCTCGAATCTAATACTGACATTCTGATGAATTCCTTTATAGATTTAGCAGGGCAGGAAAAAATCCTTTTCCATTTTCTGTTCTGTTACAATATCTAAAAGTTGTCACCAGAGGGCGCCCTTACATATGGAGCGAAAAAGAAATATGGCCACCCCTTTTGTGTGTCATTAGACTCTTTAAAAACGTTCTATTGTTTTTAACTGATAAATTAGGCGCAAAAACAAAAGGACAGGGCGCTGATCGTCTTTTCATTCCCAGACTAACTGATTTGACTGTTCATTAGCTCGTTTCACTTCTCGGTTCCTGAACTCAAGTTCTACAGATGGGTTACCTTATTTGGCTCATTATGACTCTTTTGAAGATGAAAAAATACACATTCTTTGTGAATTTTATATTTTTGCGTTGGAAATTTTTCTTATCCTACTACGTTCGGAACCATGATTTTAAAAAAGCGCATAAATGGATAATTTTCATCATATTTAGTGTCACTCAGATTAGAATACATGCATAAAATTGTTATAAGGACATTTTGAAAAAAAAAATTATTTAAATACAATATTTTGGCAAAAAATTAACTTAGAATAATCTTTTTTCAAAATGTTCTCCTTTTGTGCAAAATGCTTCTATTATAATAATAATTTGCCTGTATATAGCCCAGACCTCTCTATAAAGGCTCAACTAGAATTTTTGAAAAATTCACATTATTATCAGAGTTACCACCGATTGAAATAATTATTGGAGTTTTTTTCTTAAAATTGCTCCCCTCTGTTGTAAGATATGGATATACCCACTTTTAAGTCATATATTTTAAAAACTCTAGTTTTGAGCCTCTGTAGAGAGATCTGAGCTATATACAGGCAAAATATTATTATAATAGAAGCATTTTTCACAATAGAACATTTTGATAAAAGGTTATTCTAAGTTCATTTTTTGCCAAAATATTGTATTTAAATAATTTTTTTTGTCAAAATGTCCTTAAAACAATTGTATACATGTATTATCTAAGTGAGACTAAATATCATGAAAATTATCCATTTATACGCTTTTTTAAAATCACGATTCCGAACGTAGTCGGATACCTTAATGGACTCGATCGAGGAGTTAATTCGATCGCGTTAAACTGATCTAAAAGTGCACAAACGAGATAATTCGATAACTCGTATTATATGCTGCTGTGATTTTCAAGCTCGAGTAAAAGCGATCGCTGTCTGCACTGGCGAGATGATTGCAATCCATCATCGTGATTTCAGATAAATATTATAAAATATTCTTTCATTTGTTAGACATCATGTTTTTAATACGCATGTTTTGTATAAAAAAAATTTGGATTTCGGAAGCAGAAGACTTATACAAAGTTATCATAGCGATACAAATATTAAAAAAAAAATCAGAGAGACTCAAAATTTTTTGGAATTCTACGCCTACCGGAACATTATTTTCCCAATTTTGTGTGTGTGTTCCAGCAACATTAAAAAAGAAGCCCCCTTAAGATACCTCGCTGTGTGTTGGGCTAAAAGGGATAGCAAAGAAAAAAAAGAAGAGTCGTTACACGTGTAATCATTGCAATGTTGAGTTTTGTGCTGCACCTTGCTTCTAAATATATTACACGAAAGAAAATTTTGAATAATTTTTTTAAAAAAACTAATACTATTATTATTATTATTTCTATTAGAAAAAGTATAAATATTTTTACTGATAAAAATGGGGTTTTTTTTCGAAACAGCAATTAGAAAAAGAAAGATAATAAAAGTCTATAACGTGCAAAATTGTAATATTTGACTCTTATCTGCTGTATGGGTCAAAGTCCAAGATTAATTTTTTTTAAAAATAAATGGGAATTAAACGGATTAAAGTTTTATAAAAAAAAAATAGCATTAAAACTGAAATCCCATTTCAAAAACCTTATTTTGCTGATAAAATAACTTAAGCCATGAATAGTTATGATTTTTAATTTAATTTCTTAGACAGTTTCAAATAGTCAATCAGTTTGCTAAATATATGCTTTGTTCGTCGCCAAAAGTCTATTGCTTTAGTTACCAATAAATCTTTATACTTGACCACTTTTCAAGTTAAAACGTTACAAGCCCATGTAAAGATAAATTTTGCATACTGGCGCCATTGTTCAATGAAATACAATAACTTTCATAAAATATCCTCTGGTCAATAAAATTGTTTTTTATTTATTTTTGAGTGTAACCATTTTTAAACGTTATATAAAAGTAGGTTTTCTGTTTTTGATGAAAAAGATAAATTTATTCAACACTTTGCAACGGAAGAAAAATTGAAATGAACTGATATTATAGAAATTTATTTGCGATTTCAGATTTTTATTTATTGTATTAGTTACTTGATTATTAATTTATATTATGAATTATAATAGAAACCTACAGACATTTCATAAACTAAACACATAAAAGCAATTTTGCAATCGTTTATAGGGTATTCGATTGATAATTATATTTATCAAGTTTCGCTCAAAACTTCAAATTAATTAACTGTTAATTATATTAATGAACACGAAGAAATTTCTAATATCTACATATTATTGTTATTTCTATTAATAGGGAATTTTATTATAGTATTTCACTATATATTTTCATAATTTTTTAACTTTTTCTCATTTCTAAAATCAAAATTTGTTAATGTATAGTACTCACTTTATACATATTTTTGGAATACGAATTTTTGAAAAATATTCGAAAAACTCCTACCACTAGTTATGCGTTTTTGAAATTGATTTATGAAAGCTTCTAACATTTCATGTGTATGTGTTCCACTACATGGAACACCTAAACTCAGTAACTGTTCAAACCGTTAAATTCTACTATAAATGAAAAAAAAACATTTACAGTTTACTTTGAGCTATTCTTTTTAATCATAGAGGGCAGCAAAATATAATTCAATTTTAATTGGTTTTCCTTTCTTTTCTTTTTTTTTTTCCTTTTTTTTTCTTTCTTTCTTTTTTAATACTTTAATCGTTGCTTAACTCACTCTGGTATTTATAAATCCGTGAATTTGTATATAACTTTTTTCATACTTCAGAAATAGCTTAACAAAAATTTTCTGTGTTATTTTGTTGTGGCTATACTCTAGACCAGGGGTCGGCAATCTTTTAGCTGTTGTGTACCAAACCAGTCTACCTATATGATTCAGCGTGCTACACAGTGGACATGTTTGTAAAAACTCGATTTCCATGATAATGCATGCAGAATTAGAGAATAGAGGTCTATAATACAAATTTACAGTTTTATTATATATTAATTTTACATCGTTTAAAAATATTTCTTAGCATAAAAATATATTGCATTAAATCTAACCATTTTTTCCAACAGAAATTTAAAAAATCAATTATTCATGTATTACGTATTTTTTACAAAATATTTATTAAAATAAGAAATTAAAAGTACAAAATATAAGTATTTCCCTTCATTATAGTTAAATAAAAATTTTAATGGGAACCCCTAGTTCTTCCCCCACTCTACTTTCATATCGCAAAATCAGGGGTATAAGGGGGTGACTTTCAATTTGACACGACTTTGAGCATTCTGTTGCTTAACAATTTCTTTGCGGACTCGAAATATTTTTAGGAATTTTTACTTCGATATGTAGAGCCAAAAGCGGAAAGCAGAGTACATGCAATTTTCTCTCTTCGAACAATTAAATCTCTTTAATATCAATGCCATTCATGTTATTACTTAAATGTCCATTTTTCTGAAAATGTTTGTGAAGAAGGTCCATTACAGATTTATCAACTTGCAAGCCCTCAAAAATTCACAAATTTGTCGAGTAGTGCAGAGTGCCACTGAGAATTGTACCGATTGTGCCACATGTAGCACGCGTGCCATAGGTTGCCGATCTCTGCTCTGAACTATTTATTCCATATTATTTTTAATGTGTTATACGTAAAGAGCACTTGCACAACCATCGAATAAAGTTGGGTTTTCTATCACTCCCAGAATCCAAATGATACATGCAACGCTCGCAAAAATTTACCTGCGTACTCATCTAGGCCGAAATAGATTGTTTACTTCTTTTTTTTTCAATTCCTACTATTAGCTCGCACTGTCTACATATTTATTTATTTATATATTTGTATATTTATTTATCTTGGTGGAATTTTCCATCGTTAATAAAATACATTTTAAAGCGCTGAATTGAGCTGAAATTTTATATACAGGATCATTTTGGATGACAATACAATAATTTAATTATAATTAATAAAAATTAATTGATTAAAACTAATTATTTAAAAAATTACAAATACAGCCACGTTGGCGACTTGTGAAAAAATTTTTGAAAAGATTTTTTTCTCACGTGTTAAAGCATTCAGGTGGACTGAAATTAAAAGGACGATACGATACTTTAATGATAATTAAAAAAAACTAATTACCACTTAATGTTGTGATTCTGTCCTATGTATATACATATTTATATTAATTGTAACTATTTAATAAGAAGTAGAAAAAATAAAATTTTTCGTTGTTGATCTAAGTAGGAATTGACTTAAAAATTATTTTTTTATATTACTTTTTTTTTTGTTGAAATTCAAACTTTTGAGGATAGAGAAACACAAAGGGTTAATTAATAATTTTTCCCTTCCATAAGATTTAAAAATTTAGAATCCAAAAAGTTCGCCAATTATGCGCGGTAACCCTACACACTTTAAACAGGAAACTCGGCGATGAAATCCAAAAGGTAATATAAAATCCTATCTAATTATTATCTTTCACATGAGTGCTAGATAAAAAACGAGCTCCATCATCATTTAATACGGAGAGAGGGATTTTTTCCCTTACTTTTTTCATTACTTTTGCCACTTACATTCCATTATGCGACAGGATTTTTCATCAGTTATGATTTATGAAACCCGATTGCTTTTAATTATCGATAATGCTTGAAATATTGCTCCCCATTTAAAAAGGGAGAAGAAAAATCCTGATAAATCCGTATTTTATCTTCCTTTTAAAAATTAGAAAGGTACTTTTGGAAGAACTGCCATTCAGATATTTAAAAAAAAAAAATAATTCGATTTGAATTGAAAATGAAAATTCAAAATATTCCTTGTTGTAGTAAATGGTTAATGTAATATATATAATATGAAAGTTTTATATAACCCAATATAAAAGATAAATATGCATAAAATTGTCACAAGTTCAAATAAAATTTTTGTATAGCCTAAATTATTCTTTACATAATTTTCTATCTCTCACACACAAAATTTGAAAACTCTAAGTTTTATAAATCTAGAGTTATTATAATTGTATGCTCATTTTTATTCACATCCCAATGGCAAATAAAATCTTTGAACAGATTCATATAAATAACGAAAAAATAATCAGTTTGCTTTCATTTAAAATACTAAGATTTTTTGCTATTGTACCAAATTCATCAAGAATTTTTTTAACTAGCTGCTATTAGTACATATCAAAGTTGGTATGCATTTCTGAATCAAAATAGTACTTATTTTTAAATTTAGAATTTATGTATTTTTCAAGGAACATTCAATAAGAAATCATAAAAAATGTATTTTAAGAATCTTTATCATGTTAGCAGAAAACCCATACCAACTTTTGCTGCACATAATTTGACGAACTTATAAATAAAATTTCATGCGTGTACGTCAATTATTGTAGGACAGTGGTTCTCAACCTTTTGTTGTTGTTGCAGTACACTTTCAACAATTTCAAAATTTGGCGGCATACAAACAATCAATAAGTATAAAAGAATTTTTACTCATCTGTTATACACTTCCATTTATCCACGAAAGAATAAGTTAAATATACCACGAATACTCTTAGTTTATTTCTATAAAACGGCTGAATGTTTCGGTGACGGATTTTTTACTCAAAGTAAAATTAATTTATTTTACAAATGCCCCACACTACAATAGCCCCTATGTCATTAGTGCACGTGTTTTCCAATATATTTCGACAGTTAAATTAAGGCTAATTAGTGCAGGGCACACGACCGAATGTTCAGCGATCTTAGGCTGACCAGAGTCATAGAGAGTACAGTCCGGTGAGTTGGCGATACCAATTCTGTAGAGATGCGACCTCAGACAGTCATGACCTGTCATAAGTCTAAAATGAGCTACAGCAGCATTTCTAGGAGCCCCAGGAAAACATGACGTGTCCTTGTTCAAGATTGTCCTGTTGTCCTTCGACAGCTCCGAAACTTCCATTTTAAAGTCATTCTTAAACGCCATGTTAGAAAAAAAGCCTTAAGGAATAAAAGGTGGAAATCTTCGTAGGTGTTTGGATCACAAGGGCTCCTTTCTTAGCAAGAAAGTCAGCTGAATGATGACAATGAGCTGGTATCCACTAAAAAGAGATTTTAGGAGGAACTTCTTTTAAGAGTGATCTGTATTTTAAAATTGTTTGTGAATTACTGAAGTAATTTTGAGATAGAGCTTGTAATCCCGATTTAGAGTCGGAAATGATTACGGCCCTGTTGAGTGAGTGAATATTAACGTCGCACTGTTCAGCTACACTAGGGCTTTTGGTGACGGACCACGTAATTTTGAACCATGGTCATGTGACGTGGACGACACCTAAGCTGGCACCCCCTCTCCTAACTACCGCACCACACCTACAGGTGGACGTTTCAGCTCTCGACAGATTTAGCGTGCATCGCTGCCCTACACGGCGGGTCTTTAGTGGTACTGGGCTCGAACTCGGGACAAAGCCAGACATGATCCGATGCCTATACCACTCGGCTACCGCGGCCACTACGGCCCTGTTCAACTCGCAGCTTCTTAGACATAATTGCTCTACCGCTACTGCAATAGCTTCAATCTCGCCATCGAAGGCAGTAGTAAAAGTACCAAATGGCAGGTAAAAGCTAAGCAATTCACAGAAGATACCTGCTCCATCCTCATGATATGTAATATTAATAATTTTAAAAGAATTTGTGTGACAGAGCACACGCGAAAGGGCCGAGGCCACAGTGGTTGAAGATCACTTTTTGTAGGAGGAGGATTTTAAAAAATTTTTTCATATTTTTTTTTCCTTAAATAATTAACATTTTGCAGTATTTAGAGCACAAAAACAGTTTTACAGAATGCATATACATAGATTCCAAGCAAAAAAATTGTAAAAAATCATTAAATCAAAGATATTTTTATAAATCGCGTACCATCTCTCCTTAACTCTCCTATTCAGAATGTTGTTTATGTATTCAAAAAAGGCGTCTTTAGCTGTCCATGATATAATATAGTTGTAAAAGCTAAAAAGTTTAGTTATTAAAAAATTTTATAGAAAGTAAATATTTTTTGATAAAATCCGCTTATTTTGATTTTAACAACTCGCATGGGATTTTCTGATAATTTTTTTCTATAGCTTCCACAAACTTTATTATTTATATGAAATAAATTTATCGTTGTTTGTGCTCTTTCAAAACGAAAAACACTTTATGACCCGTAATAAATTGAGACAGTTCTGTTTGGAAGCGTCTATCACAAGCAAAAGTGAAAGAGATGTGAATATTCCATATACTACTGATGTGCGGGACTTTTTGCTACTCTACCATATTCTTGAGATTTATTAATTAGATAACTACATTCGCATTCATGATTTTGTAAAAGCGTAAATATAACTTTTTTTGACATTTAGTGTCACTTGAACTAGAATATACATTTAAAATAGTTTTAAGAATATTATTGCAATAAAAAAAATTTGGGCAAAAAAATGTGTGAAGAAAAAATAACTTATTTTCGAAACATTTTTTCTTTTATGAAAAGGGCTTCCATATTATTAATATTGTGTCTATATATAACTCTCTACAGAGCCTTAAGGAGGGTTTTCGAAATATTCACATTTTCAGATTTATTAGTAACTGAAATAATGAATGGTGTTTTTTCTATAAAAAATCTTCTACTCCGTTACATAAAAATATGAATAAATCTGTTTCTAAATTTATGCATTTCAGGAACCTTACTTCATGCTCTGTACAAAAGTCTTAGCTATAAATAGGCAAAGTGCTATTATTGTAGAAGCATTTTCCATAAAAGGAGATGAATTGAAAAAATACCCATTCTTCATCATTTTTTGCCAAAAAATTGCCTTTAAATAATTTTTCTTTTAACAATATTCTTAAAACAATTTTAAATCTATATTTTAACTCAACTGACACTAAATTTTAAAAACACTATTCATTTATACGCTTTTTTAAAATTCTGTTTATACGGCTGCAATCGTAGTCAGTACCTTAAGAGTACAGTTCTAAATAATAAAAAAAATATTATAAAAAAAATATAGTGTTCACAATATTTGATTCGTATTTTACTTATATTAACATACATTTTTTTAAAAAAAAGGAAATCTTTTGTAAAAAATCTCGCAGCGAAAAAATAAATGTACAAAATATATTGTTCGTATGCATTTTTATGAAACATTTATTATGAGTATTCATATCTTAATTTGCATTATCTATATATGCATAGTAATTAAATAATTTAGTGATCCAGCAATAGAAAAATATTTTTTTCCCAATGGAGCTGCATTTTAGCAACTTAACCTTTGCAGACAGGGCAAGTCCCGAATGTGAGAGCCATATTTAATAGTGGTACCATCTAGTGGCGACCTCGTTACCAAATTTGGACGCTTGATTTAATTTTTAATTCAAGCTGTCGTCGGATGCGAAATATTTTCGGGATTTTATTTTGCCGAGAGTACCAGGGCCAAATTAGTACTCAAGGGGTTTTCTACAAGCCTCATAATCATATGATATGTGTGCCTATGATTTTCGCATGCAACTTTAGTTGGGGTCGAACCCACACCCTTGGGCTTACAAAGCGGGAACGCTGCTTCTAAGCCACCGTAACCGAATATAAACGAAATATAAATAAAGTTATTAATGCCGGAGAAATTCCTCAAATTTTAATGTGAAATATTTTAATTCATTTGAAAAAAGGGAAATCCCATAACACACAAAATATATTGCCAAGTAATTCATGACTCTAAAAGTGTTATTGGTACATTGAAAAACTGTACTAGCGTGGTTATGAACTTAAAGTGTACATATATATTAATACACTTTAAAAAAAAACGTAAGCCTTAAAATGTTTTAGAAAGCATGACATTCATAGAGATTACCTAATAAATTTAATATAAACTCGTCCTCGTCCCTTGACCGAGGTTTAAAATAACGAGGTCCACGCTCGTCCCCAATAGCTTTTGTGTTGCTTATAATGAAGAGTTAATATAACACTCGCTCCATTAAAATTGCATCAGAAATTCCTCAATCAGCAAGATTTTTTTTCAGTGTAAGAAATGAAAAGTGTCTTCAATGAAATTTTTAAAAGCGTTTAACAGAAATGCTCACGCGTATTGTTTTACTATTATTATTTGATTACATTATTCATTTGTGGATCTTAAATTAATTTTGATACTTAATAATTCTATTAATTGCACAAGCATGTAATATATCGAATTGAAACACACATCTATCCGGTGTTAATGCATGCATTAAAATCATGGTTAAAAAGAAAATAACTTTTATTGAAATTATTAAAAATGCTTATAGATGGGCTTCTTCAAGTGCTACATGTAGCCGCGGTAGCCGAATGGTTATGGTTACGAGCTCGTGGCCAGAGTGTCTCGGGTTTGAGTCCTGGGGCCATTGAAGACACATCATGTATAAAGAGCCGATGCACGTTAAATTTGTCGAGGCTCAGTGCTCTCCCATTGGTGTGGTGTGGTAGTTGGGAGAGGAGGAATGCTATCTCAGATGTCGTCCTCGTCACTTGACCATGGTTCAAAATTACGAGATCCTTTGCCAATATCCTTCATATTTCTTTATAGTGCGAAGCTAATATAATTCTCACTCGCGCTCTCGAATGCCACACATTCAATATTTTTGTCTATACTGTGTGTAATATATAAATATAAAAGTCAATTTTCTAACATTATGTATTTATATAATGTTTCTAAATTTCGATGACTCAATTTTAGAATCATATATACGTGATATGCATGGTATAACTACTCAAAATGACTCGAAAAAGGACTTTAAACATAAAACCTGTTCTTTAACATAAGGGAAAGAAACGGCTTACATCTATTTTCATTATTCTTTGTATATTACTCAATTTTTCAAAAAAAAAATATCCCCTGCTCCACAACCCATTATTGAGATCACTTTTAACTCAAAATCTTCAAAAAAAAAATATTTTCAATTTATATTAAACTACTTCACATGAGTATGTAAAACTTATGTTTATCATGATGCATTAGCAGTTTTCGATTAAGATTTTAGATCTTTAATAAAATTACAAATGTCTAACATAGGATACACTATTTTAAAAAAATTCAATGAAATAAATAAAAATGCGAACCATAGTAAAAATATTGTTCAAAAATAAATAATTTCTGATTTATTAAACTGTTTAATGAAGGAAAACCATATAAAGTCGTTATTAAATGCAGCATATGAGTCTTCCACTCGCAAATGGTCTAAGTCCACATTTAATCAAAGCTTCCATCAATTCCCGTAGAGACCAAGACAGAATTGTTAATTATTTGCAACGACTTTCATCCCTCCCTCTATCGGTAGGCATTAGTTCGAGCCTCTGTGATAGCGCAACTGACCAGTTGACCTCAACTGGATGACCATTCGACCGTCTGTTATTGCTCTAATAACCATCCGGTCTAGGTTTAGACATCCAGGCTTCGGAAAACCAGGTGCTCTCCAACTTCAGCTGATGGCTTTCCACTCGTAGATCTGTTGCCACCAAGTGCGTCCTTAAACCACCCTCCAGAATCGTTTGGTTAGAGGGGGGTGCTGCATGACGCAGCTGTGCGTCTGGAGGGCACTGAAGCGGAAAATGAGAAGCCAAACAAGCGTTACTGGCCGATTTTGCTCTCTCTCCTCCGCATCGCCCGCGGGAAGCCCAAGATGAGAAGGTGATTGTCAGAGGCAGTGGAAGATGGAGAGAGTGCCGATGCAGAGGAATTTAAAGGTTAATTGTTCGTTCACAAGTCGACGGTTCGTTGGTGATTCGGTTTTCGTAGAGATGAGCTTTGCTTTAAGGGGCTTTTGTGTGCGGGGTGAGGAATGGCTTAAATACTTGCTGCCCCGGAAATGTGCCCGGAGAAATTAGCCCATTTTACCATCTCATAATGGGCAATGAGTGGAGACTAAATGAAGAGAGAGAATGAGAATGGGCTTTGTTGATAGGAAATGGAAACATACGTTAGTGAGGAAGATGAAAAAAAAAAGGATTTTTTTTCGCAGCTCTATTTAAATTTGTATATTGGATTTGGGCCTTATTAACCGGATTAAAATCATTTTGAAGGGATGATATTTCAACTACAATTATTTTATGTCTAAAAATTTCAGTAAGGAAAATCTTTTTTGGATTGTTTGAAAAAAATTTATATTATTAAAAACAATTTTTTTTATTATTATTTCTATTATTTTCATTTACTTATCTTTCTCGCATCTTCATTGTTTTTTATTAAAATTAAATTCCAAGTGTCATAAATCATATTGAGTGTTTAATTAATAAAATTATTTTAGATCCTTCAAATCGGTGAAAGAGTTCATATTAATATTGATTACAATTTAAACGTTATTCAAATAAGAACTGAAGAAGAATGAAAATTAAAATAAGGAATATACCCCTGAAAAAAATATTAGTTTTTATACTGATGA